>PVKV010014538.1:22509-57116 GCA_004027835.1 Alouatta palliata
AAAAAAAAAAAAAAAAAAAAAAAAAAAAAAATATATATATATATATATATATATATATATATATGCCTTGAAGACCTTTTGAGAATCTCAATTTAATTAGCTCTCTTTGTATAATGAATTCTATATACACAGTATAATTTTCCTCCCTAATATATGCCTCCCAATTTAAAATTCATGGGTCCTCACACTTGCCACAATTCTGTCACATTTGGGATTCCACAGTACCACCTTATTTTTTCCCATAAGCCAGTGTCTTTTGAATTTTAAGTCTTCCTCCACTGCCCACTTTGAAAGGTCTGAAATAAAAATAAAAAATAAAAAAACAAACAAAAAAAGAAGGGTCTGAAATCTATTTCTCCACTAGGTGGCAACACTGTTCTTTAAAAAAATTACATCATTACAGGACAAAAATGAGTATTGGATAACAAAAAAAAAAAAGAAAAAGAAAAAAAATTACATCATGGCCTACTTGAATATGCACAACTAGTTTTTAATTCATTTTGATTCAGAATGTATATCTATACATAGACTATTTTAAGAGTTTGTAAAAAGTTAATTATGTTGATTCGGGCCGGCGCGGTGGCTCACGCCTGTAATCCCAGCACTTCGGGAGGCCGAGGTGGGTGGATCACGAAGTCAAGAGATCGAGACCATCCTGGTCAACATGGTGAAACCCTGTCTCTACTAAAAATACAAAAATTAGCCGGGCATGGTGGCACGTGCCTGTAGTTCCAGCTACTCGGGAGGCTGAGGCAGGAGAATTGCTTGAACCCAGGAGGCAGAGGTTGCGGTAAGCCGAGATCACGCCATTGCACTCCAGCCTGGGTAACAAGAGCGAAACTCTGTCTCAAAAAAAAAAAAAAAAAAAAAAAATTATGTTAATTCAATCTGCAGCATTTTCATATAAAACGTAAGTTGTATTTCTTCTAGAAAAGTTGATATTCTTTCAATTATGTTTTTAACAAAAAGATCTGCTTAACATTACTGTGTATCTTATTTTTCAAAGAATACAAAGGGTAACTCTGTTATGCCTCAAATGAGTGCAATCTATTAAGGGAGATAATGATAAATAAATGTAGTATCAAGACAATATCTTTAGGCGCATAAAAGGACAGGAAAAAAAAGACAGAATGGGGCTAAGTGGTATAAAAGAGATAGAAAATGCTATGGAAACATACAGAAAATTATTATTTTTAAACAGACTCTAGGGGAAGGTCTCATGGAGAACATGAATTTTAGCTGAGCCTTTGAAAGACAGGTGGCTAGGCATGGTGGCTCATGCCTATAAGCCTAACACTTTGAGAGGTCCAGGCGGGCAGACTGGCAACAGCAAAACCCTATCTTTAAAAAAAAAAAAAAAAAAAAAAATTAGCCAGGGGTGGTGTGCATGCCTGTAGTCCTAGCTACTCAGGAGGGTGAAATGAGAGAATCACTTGAGCCCAGGGAAGCAGAGGCTGCAGTGAGCCATGACTGCACCACTATACTCCAGTCTGAGTGACAGAGCGAGACTCTGTCTAAAAAAAAAAAAAAAAAGATAATATTTTAATGGGCAAAGATCTATCAGGACTATATTCCGGATAAAAGAAACAATGTCAACAATGTAACAAAGAGACAAGATTTCAGGGATTAATGAATACCCAATTTGGGTGAATTAAAGGAATTGTGGAGGTAGGTGGGTATGTAGTAAAAGGAGATAATAATGTTCCCAGGTAAGTACAGGGTCTTGACTTTCACACTAAGGTGTGGCAACAATATTCTGTTTACAGTAGAGAAACACTAAAGACAACTTTTTTTTTTTTTTTTGAGACAGTCTCACTCTGTCATCCAGGCTGGAGTGCAGTGGCATGATCTTGGCTCACTGTAACCTTCGCCTCCCAGGTTCAAGTGATTCTCCTGCCTCAGCCTCTGGAATAGCAAGGACTATAGGCACATGCCACCATGCCTGACTAATTTTTGTATTTTTTAATAGAGACAGGGTTTAGCCATGCTGGACATGCTGGTCTCAAACTCCTGACTTCAGGTGATCCACCTGCCTCAGCCTCCCAAAATGCTGGGATTACAGGTATGAGCCACTGTGCCCAGTCTAAACACAACTCTTGAAGGATGTGACCAGAACTATGATATTTTAGGCCAGGTGTAGTGGCTCATGCCTGTAATCCCAGTACTTTGGGAGGCTAAGGTGGGTGGATCACCTGAGGCCAGGAGTTCGAAACCAGCCTGGTCAACATGGTGAAACCCTGTCTCTACTAAAAATATGAAAAATTAGTCTAGCATGGTGGCGTGTGCCTGTAGTACCTGACACTTGGGAGGCTGAGGCACCAGAATCGCTTGAACCCAGGAGGTGGAGGTAGCAGTGAGCTGAGATTGAATCACTGCATTCCAGCGTGGGTGACAGAGCAAGACTCCATCTCAAAAAAAAGCAGTGGCTCATGTCTGTAATACCAGCACCTTGGGAGGGCAAGGCGGGCAGATCATGAGGTCAGGAGTTCAAGACCAGCCTGACCAATATGGTGAAACCTCGTTTCTACTAAAAATACAAAAATTAGCCAGGGCATGGTGGCATGCACCTATAGTTCCAGTGACTCAGAAGGCTGAGGCAGGAGAATCTCTTGAACCTGGGAGGCAGAGGTTGCAGTGAGCCAAGATCGCACCACTGCACTCCAGCCTGGGCGACAGAGCAAGACTCCATCTCAAAAAACAAAAAACAAACAAACAAAAAAAAACCTGTGATTTTTAAAAGTATTCCTGTAGCTGTATATACACTGAACTATAATGGTATGGTAGTTTTAAAATATGTCTACAAGTTATTTGACACTCCTCCCTTCAAATGATGGAAACTAATTCCCCACTCCTAGGAATGTGCGCCAGACTTAAGGATTCACTTTTAGCTATTAATAATAAAGTATGGTGGAAATAATGCTATGTGACTTCAAAGGCTAGGTCATGAAAAAGACAGTTTCTGTCTACATCTCATTTAAATTATTCACTCTGGGTGAAGTCATCCACCAAGTCATGAGAACATACAAGCAGCTTAAAAAGGTCCCATATGGGTCAAGCGTGGTGGCTCACACCTGTAATCCAAGCACTTTGGGAGGCTGAGGCAGGCAGATCACCTGAGGTCAGGAGTTTGAGACCAGCCTGACCAAAATGGTGAAACCCTGACACTACTGGAAAAAAAAAAAAAAAATTAGCTGGGCATAGTGGTGCACATCTGTAATCCCAGCTACTTGGGAGGCTGAGGCAGCGAGAATCACCTGAACCCAGGAAGCGGAGGTTGCAGTGAGTTGAGATCATGCCACTGCACTCCAGCCTGGGCAACAGTGTAAGGCTCCGTCTCAAAAAAAAACCCATGTGAGGAGAGGTCTCCCACTAATCACCAGTGTCAACTTCACAGGCACTTGAGTGTGCCTCCTTGGAAGCAGATCCTCAGGCTCCAATCAAGCCTTAAGATAGATGACTGTAGCCCATGTTATACTAAAGTATTTCCCCATAGAAATCAGCAAATGCTACAAATTTGTACTTTTTTTTTTTTTTTACAGAGACTTGCACACCACTGTTCATATAATTTTTGCCATGTGACATGCTATTTTATGCACTTTACATATATTAACTCATTTAATTCTATAACAATTCTATGAAATAGTAACTCTTACTTTGTTTTACTTTATTTTTGAGACATGGTCTCACTCTGTCACCCAGGGTGGAGTGCAGTAGTACAGTCACAGCACACTACAGCCTCAATCTCCTGGGCTCAAGTGATCCTCCCACCTTAGCTTCCCAAGCTGCTGGGACTACAGGTACGAGCCACTGTGCCTGGCTAATTAAAAAAATTTTTTTTTGGCCAGGTGCAGTGGCTCATGCTTGTAATCCCAGCACTTTGGGAGGCTGAGGCGGGTAGATCACAAGGTCAGGAGTTCGAGACTAGCCTGGCCAACACAGTGAAACCCTGTCTCTACTAAAAATACAAAAATTAGCTGGGCGTGGTGGCGGGTGCCTGTAATCCCAGATACTTGGTAGGCTGAGGCAGGAAAACTGCTTGAACCCGGGAGGTGGAAGTCTCAAAAAAATGAACAAAAAAATTTTGTTGTAGAGGTGGGATCTCACTATGTTACCTAGGCTGGTCTTGAACTCCTGGTCTCAAGAGATTCTCCAGCCTTGGCCTCAAAAGTACTGGGATTACAGGCATGAGCCACTATGCCTGGCTGAGATGCTAACTCTTACTATCCCATTTTACAGATGAGAAAACCAAGGTATAAAAAAGTTAAGTAACTTGCCTATAGTCACAAAGCTGATTTCAGCTATCTGTTCCTGGAACTCACCTGTGCCATTTATTGAATAATCAGTAATGTAATAAAACTATATTCTAAGCCAAGGAAAGTAAGAGAAACTTTCTGAAAGTACTTAGTGTTTCTCATCCCCTGACCCCTAATATAGAACCTTCTAAATTTCTCTAAAACTATCATTCATTAGCCTAAAAATTTTTCTTTGGAAATCTGCTACTTTTGGCCGGGTGCAGTGGCTCACACCTGTAATCCCAGCAACTTTGAGAGGCCAAGGTGGGTGGATCATGAAGCCAGGAGATCAAGACAATCCTGGCCAACATGGTGAAATCTTGTCTCTACTAAAAATACAAAAATTAGCTGGATGTGGTGGCACGTGCCTATAATCCCAGCTACTCGGGAGGCTGAGGCAGAATAGCTTGAATCACAGAGTCGGAGGTTGCAGTGAGCCAAGATCATGCCACTGTACTCCAGCCTGGGTTACAAAGCAAGATTCCATCTCAAAACATAAAATAAAATAAAATAAAGAAGTATGCTACTTTTTCCCTGATATTTTCTAAGAACTTGTAGTTTGTTTCTTACTAGATTCAATCCAAAGGGTTACCTGTTGATAAACACAGGAGGATGTGTTGGCTGAGATTTGGTGAGTTTCCAAAGCAATCAATGATTAGAAAAAGAGAAGTCTAAAGTAAAGACCTTTGACAACCAGTCCTACCCTGATATGTCTTCGCTTTTTTCTCTTAATTTCTAAAATATCAAAGTTCTTTGCTGTCTCACAAGAGTAAATGTTTGTGAAGGCTTCTGTAGGCATTAAGTAGTTAATTCTAATTTTATTTAAAAAAAAAAAAGGAATAAAACTTACATCATCTAACTCTCTCTCCACTTGGATTTTTCTCTTCTGGAATTGTCTTACTGTTTTCAGCTCTGTGTGAATCATGCCAATTTCTTTGGCTTTTTGATGGAACTGTCCCTCTAGTTCATTGATTTGCCTGGTATACTTTTGTTCCTGTATTCAAAAAAGAGGTAAACAAGTTAGGAAAAAGAACAGAAGTCCCACAGAGTTGTTTCATTTAAAGCCTTAATCCATTTGTGTATCTTCTTTGAAGAAATACCTGTTACTGGCGGGACATGGTGGCTCACCCCTGTAATCCCAGCACTTTGGGAGGCTGAGGTAGGCGGATCATGAGCTGAAGAGATTGTGCCCATCCTGGACAACATGGTGAAACCCCATCTCTACTAAAAATACAAAAATTAGCTGGGCGTGGTGGCGCATGCCTGTAGTCCCAGCTGCTCTGGAAGCTGAGGCAGGAGAATCACTTGAAACCAGCGGGTGGAGGTTGGAGTGAGCCAAGACTGCGCTACTGCACTCCAGCCTGGCCACAGAGTGAGACTCCATCTCAAAAAAAAAAAGAAAAGAAAAAAGAAATACCCCCATTTAGGGTTTTTTTTTTCTTCTATTTTTATATTATTTATTTATTTATTGAGACAGAGTCTCACTCTCTTGCCCAGGCTGAAGTGCAGTGGGGTGATCTCGGCTCAGTGCAACCTTTGTCTCCTGGGTTCAAGCAATTCTCCCTGCCTCAGCCTCCCAAGTAGCTGAGATTACAGGTGCCCGCCACCACACTCAGCTACTTTTTGTATTTTTTAGTAAAGACAAGGTTTCACCATATTGGCCAGGCTGGTCTTGAACTCCTGACTTCAGGTGATCTGCCTGCCTCAGCCTCCCAAAGCACTGGGATTACAGGCGTGAGGCAATGTGCCCAGCCCCCCTTTTATTTTTGCATAAAGTTTTCATTTCTGTAAAAAGAAACCAACTGCATTAAATAAGAAAAAATTTTGGCTGGGTATGGTGGCTGACACCTGTAATCCCAGCACTTTGGGAGGCCAAGGCGGGTGGATCACAAGGTCAGGCATACAAGATCAGCCTGACCAACATGGTGAAATCCCATCTCTACTAAAAATATAAAAATTAGCTGGGCATAGCCGGGCGTGGTGGCTCACGTCTGTAATTCCAGCACTTTGGGAGGCTGAGGCGGGTGGATCATGAGGTCAAGAGATCGAGACCATCCTGGTCAACATGGTGAAACCCTGTCTCTACTAAAAATACAAAAATTAGCTGGGCATGGTGGCATGTGCCTGTAGTCCCAGCTACTCGGGAGGCTGAGGCAGGAGAATTGCTTGAACCCAGGAGGAGGAGGTTGCGGTGAGCCGAGATCATGTCATTGCACTCCAGTCTCGGTAACAAGAGCGAAACTCCATCTCAAAAAAAAAAAAAAAAATTAGCTGGGCATAGTGGCACATGCCTGTAATCCCAGCTACTCAGAAGGCTGAGGCAGGAGAACAGCTTGAACTTGGAAGGTGGATATTGAAGTGAGCTGAGATTGTGACACTGCACTCCAGCCTGGGCAACAGAACAAGATTCTATTTCAAAAGAAAAAATTTTGGAAAAGTTTCTACATAAGCTGATTGTACAGAAAGGAAAAAAATTCAGATGTTTATTAAAATGGGATATGAGAAGACTAAACATACCTTTTATCTCTAATATAAATAACATCCCAAACTAAGTTAAAATTAATTAGCTAGGATTCAAAGGGAGGGTGGTAAACATTCCTAATAAATAAAGAAGTAAGCAGGAGAAAGAAAGTGGTTGAGGAAGAAGGAGGAGGGAGAAAAGGGGAAAGAGACATAAAAGAAGGGAGGAAGAGAAGGAGAAAGAGGAGGAGGAGGAAGAGGAGAGGAAGTGAAAGCAAAAGGACAGAGAAAAGGAAGGGGAGAAGAAGGAAAGGCCAAAAACAAAAAATGAACAAAAGATATTAAAAGAAAGGCAAATGGCCGTCAAATGTGAAAAAATGTCCAACCTACCTCCTAATAAGAGAAACGTAGGCTGAGCGGGGTGGCTCACACCTGTAATCCCAGCACTTTGGGAGGCTGAGGCAGGCAGATCATGAGGTCAGGAGATCGAGACCACCCTGGCCAACATGGTGAAACACCATCTCTACTAAAATACAAAAAACTAGCCGGATGTGGTAGTGCGAGCCTGTAGTCCCAGCTACTCAGGAGGCTGAGTCAGGAGAATTGCTTGAACCTGGGAGGTGGAGATTGCAGTGAGCCGAGATCACTCCACTGTACGCCAAGCCTGGCAACAGAGTGAGACTTTGTCTCAAAAAAAAAAAAAAGGAGAGAAACGTAAACTGAGACTACACTGAAATAACATTTGTCACCTACCACATTGCAAAAATCAAGTTTGATTTTTTCACTGTGCCAACTTTTTTCTTAATGAGAAGATAAAACACAAAATAAGGCCAGGCACGGTGGCTCAGGCCTGTAATCCCAGCACTTTGGGAGGCCAAGGCAGGTGGATCACTTGAGGTCAGGAGTTCGAGACCAGCCTGGCCAACATGGTAAAACCCCATCTTTACTAAGAATACAAAAATTAGCGGGGCATGGTGGCATGTGTCTGTAATCCCAGCTACGCGGGAGCCTGAGGCAGGGGAATCACTTGAACCCGGGAGGCGGAGGTTGCAGTGAGCTGAGATCACACCATTGCACTCCAGTGTGGGCAACAGGGCAAGACTCTGCCTCAAAAAAAAAAAAAAAAAAAAAAAAACACACACACACACAAAATAAATAAATGGTTATCTATAGGGAGCGGGAGAAGACGGAAGTTGGATTTCTTGGCATATAACTTGTTTTGCAGACTTTGGATCCATGTAAATATTTTTCATGATTATTACATAATTTTATAGGCAAAACTAATTTTTTAAAAAGCAACCTCTAAGTCAGGTGTGGTGATATATGCCTGTAGTCCTAGCTACTGGGGAGGCTGAGGCACGAATAACTGCTTGAGGCCAGGAGTTCAAGACCTGCCTGTATTAGAGTAAATAAGATGCTATTAAAAAAAAAAAAAAAAAAAAAAAGACCAGCCTAGGCAACATAGCAAAACCCCCATCTCTAAAAAAAATTAATACAGTAAAATAAAAAAATTAACAGCAACCGCTAAAAATCAAAAGCAAAATAAGTTGTTGAGTTGGTGGCATAACCTCATAGAAAAATTCTCAAATGGTTCTTAAACATTGCAATTTTATCACAGATCCTTATTGGTATATATCCTAATGAAGAAAAGTGCCCACCAAAATCCTAAACTGTTTCCAGTAATTTATTTTCGGTGGTTATATTAGTATTCTGAGATTGATACACTGAGGTTTAAGCAACTAGGTAATTATACTGGTGTCAGTAAGAATAAGGACTTTTGGGCCAGGCTCAGTGGCTCACGCCTGTAATCCCAGCACTTTGGGAGGCCGAGGTGGGTGGATCACGAAGTCAAGAGATTGAGACCATCCCGGTCAACATGGTGAAACCCCGTCTCTACTAAAAATACAAAAATTAGCTGGACATGGTGGTGCACGCCTGTAGTCCCAGCTACTCAGGAGGCTGAAGCAGGAGAATTGCTTGAACCCAGGAGGTGGAGGTTGCAGTAAGCTGAGATCACGCCATTGCACTCCAGCCTGGGTAACAAGAGCGAAACTCCAATTCAAAAAAAAAAAAAAAAAAAGAATAAGGACTTTTGGCAAGAGAAACAGGAGATACAGATAAAGTTAAGTAAAAACCCTGTATTCCTGCATCTAAACTGAAAGTATTAGTATGAAGTCATGATCTATTTTAATATTTAAAAAACTTGTATTTCCTAGCTCCATCCACTGAAAAACCCTAGAAACAATAACAAATTCAGTATCAGGAAACAATCTTAATATTATATGGTTTTTTACAATAACATATTTTTATAATATGTTGTATTTAAACATTTTTTTTGTTTTGAGATGGAGTTTCCCTCGTCACCCAGGCTGGAGTACAATGGCACGATCTCAGCTCACTGCAACCTCCGCCTCCCAGGTTCAAGAGATTCTCCTGTCTCAGCCTCCTGAGTAGCTGGGTTTACAAGCATGTGCCACCATGCCTGGCTAATTTTTGTGTTTTTAGTAGAGACAGAGTTTCACTATGTTGGCCAGGCTGGTCTCAAACTCCTGACCTTGGGTGATCCGCCTGCCTTGGCCTCCCAAAGTGCTGGGATTACAGGCAAGAGCTACCACGCTCAGCTTTGTTTTTGAACTTTTTTTTTTTTTTTTTTTTTTGAGACAGAGTCTTGCTCTGTCACCAGGCTGGACTGCAGTGGCGTGAGCTCGGCTCACTGCAACCTCTGCCTCCTGGGTTCAAGCAGTGCTCCTGCCTCAGCCTCCCAAGTAGCTGGGACTACAGGCACATGCCACCATGTCTAGCTAATTTTTTTGTTGTTGTTGTTAGTAGAGATGGGGTTTCACCAAATGGCCAGGATGGTCTCAATCTCTTGACCTCATGATCCACCCACCTCAGCCTCCCAAAGTGCTGGGATTACAGGCGTGAGCCACCACGCCTGGCCTGAACTTCTATACAATTAAGCTTTAAGGTGATTAAGCTGCCCAGAGAACTTATTCATTCACTGTCATTGAGTGTTAAATACTTGAGCTTGCCAGAAACCTGACCACCCACTAAGTGGAGTATTAGTATACACAGATAACTCACCAATTTTTCCTTCTCCTCTTGGGCTTTTTCCTTTGTTTCTTTTAATTGCTGTTTCAGTTTTTCAATCTGTTGAAAATCAAAATACAGGGTCAGGAAGGTAGAGAAACTGCTCTATGTCCACCTTTACTAAGTAGACTAATTTCACACAATACAAAAACCAATATGGCAGGAGAGGTGAGTGAGGTGGGAAGAGAAGAGGGGATAGGAAATTCCCCATACCTTCAACCTGCTATTGCCAGTTTCTAAAACCTGGCTATCATCAGAATTACCTGGACAACTTTTTTTTTTAATTATGTCAAAAAAAAAGCAACATTATATTTACCATCTTAACATATAAACATATAGTTCAGTAGTGTTAAGTATATTCACATTGTTGTGCAACAAAGCTCTAGAACTTTTCATTTTACAAAACTGAAACTATGACCGGGTGAGATGGCTCACACCTGTAATCCCAGCACTTTGGGAGGTCGAGGCAGGTGGATCATGAGGTCAAGAGATCAAGACCAGGCTGACCAAAGTGGTGAAACCCCAACTCTACTAAAAATACAAAAATTAGCTGGGCGTAGTGGCGGGCACCTGTAGTCCCAGCTACTCGGGAGGCTGAAGCAAGAGAATCGCTTGAACTTGGGAGGTGGAGGTTGCAGTGAGTCAAGACTGCACCACTGCACTCCAGGATGGACAGAGTGAGACTATCTCAAAAAACTAAACAAAACTGAAAACTATACCCAGTAAATCCCAATTTCCCCTTACCTCTCCCCAGCCCTTGGCAATCATCCTCTACCTTCCGATTCTATAATTTTGACTACTTTGGATACTTCTTGAGTGGAGTCATATGGTATTTGCCCTTTGGTGACTGGCTTATTTCATTAAGCATAATGTTCTTGAGTTTCATTCACGTCATAGGATGTGACGGGATTTCCTTTAAGGCTGCGTAATATTGCACCACATGCATATACCTTTTCTTTATCCATTCATCCCATTGATGGATAATTTGAGTTGCTTCCACCGCTTGGCTATTGTGAATAGTGCTGCAATGAATATGGATGTGTAAATATGTCTTCAAGATTGTGCTTTGGGCTGCGCATGGTGGCTCATGCCTATAATCCCAGCAATTTGGAAGGCCGAGGTGGGTGGACTGCTTGAGCTCAGGAGTTCAAGACCAGCCTGAGCAACATGGCAGAACCCCATCTCTACTAAGAAATAAAAACATTAGCCAGGTGTGGTGGCGAGCACCTATAATCCCAGCTAGAGCCTGGGAGGTGAAGGTTGCAGTGAGCTGAGATCACGCCACTGCACTCCAGCCTGGCTGACAGAGTGAGACCCTGTCTCAACAACAAAGATCTTGTTTTGAATTGTTTTGGATATATTAAATATATCCAGAAGTGAGATTAGTAATTCTATTTTTAATTTTTTGAGGAACTTCCACACTGTTTTCCATAATCACTACAACAGTGTACAGTCTCACCAACAGTGCACAAGCATTCTAATACCTCCACATCCTTCCCAATACTTGTTATTTCCTGTTTCATTGATAGCAGCCATTCTTATTTTTTATTTTATTATTTTTGAGACGGAGTCTCGCTCTGTCGCCCAGGCTGGAAAGCAGTGGTGCAATCTCGGCACACTGCAACCTCTGCCTTCCGAGTTCAAGCAATTCTTCTGCCTCAGCCTCCTGAGCAGCTGGGACTACACATGCACATGCCACCACACCCAGCTAATTTTTTGTATTTTTAATAGAGACAGGGTTTCACCATATTGGCCAGGCTGGTGTAGAACTCCCAACCTTGTAATCCACCTGCCTCAGCCTCCCAAAGTACTGAGATTACAGGCGTGACCCACCACGCCCAGCTGACAGCAGCCATTCTAAGGGGTATGAGGTGGTACATTGTTGTAGTTTTTATTTACATTTATCTGGGTAACTTTTTTGAAGAAAAGTTTACTTTTTTTAAAATATTTTTTAAAAATAGAAATGGGGAGGCTGGGCACGGTGGCTCATACCTGTAATCCCAGCACTTTGGGAGGCTGAGGCAGGTGGATCGCCTGAGGTCAGGAGTTTGAGACCAGCATGACCAACATGGAGAAATTCCATCTCTACTAAAAATACAAAATTAGCAAAAACAAAAACAAAATTAGCTGGGCATGGAGGCACATGCCTATAATCCTAGCTACTCAGGAGGCTGAGGCAGGAGAATCGCCTGAACCTGGGAGGCAGAGTTTGCTGTAAGTCAAGATCTTGCCATTTCACTGAGTGAAACTTCAAAAACTAACTAACTAAATAAATAAAAATAGAGATGGGGTCTTGCCATGTTGCTCAGGCTGGTTTTGAACTCATGGCCTAAGTGATCCTCCTGCCTTGGCCTCCCAAAGTGCTGGGATTACAGGCATGAGCCATAGCGCCTAGCCAAGACAAGTTTGAAGAAGAGTTCAAAAAATTCCCATACTATTCACTCATATACATTAATTTTGCCATATTTGCTTTGCCTTTCTCTCGTGTGTGTGTGTGTGTGTGTGTGTGTGTGTGTGTGTGTGTGTGTGTGTGTATTTCTTTAGTGGTAAAGGGTAATGTCAGTTTCATCATGTTCATCATGACCTTTTACCCCTAAAGACTTAAGTATATATATTTTCCTTTTTTTTTCTCTTTGAGACAGATTCTTGCTCTGTCACCCAGGCAGGCTGGAATGCAGTGGTACAATCTTGGCTCACTGCAACCTCTGCCTCCTGGGCTCAAGTGATTCTCCTGCCTCAGCCTCCCAAGTAGCTGCGACTACAGGCATGCGCCACCATGCCTGGCTAATTTTTTGTATTTTTTGTAGAGACAGGATTTCACCATGTTGGCCCAACTGATCTCAAACTCCTTGCCTCAGGTGATCCACCTGCCTCAGCCTCCGAAAGTGCTGAGATTACAGGCATGAGCCACTGTAACTGGCCATTCAGTACCTATTTCTGAAGAAAAAGGGCATTCCCTTTTATAAGCACTATAAAATTATAAAGATCAGGAAGTTTAACATTAATATACTATTATGTAATATATACTCCATATGAAAATTCTGTTACAATTATTCCAATAATGTCCTTTATTGAAATTTTAAATTTTTCTTGTCTAGGATACAACCCTTGATCGTGCATTGCATTTAGTTGTCATGTGTCTTAGTCTCCTTTAATCTGGGACAGTTTCTCAGTCTTTGTTTTTAAACAGACTTTTTAAAAAGAATACTGGCCAGGGTTGGGCTTGGCTGATGCTTCTTCATGAGTAGATTCAGGCTGCACCTTTTTGGTAGGCTATACATAGTACCTAAGTGATTATGTATCCTTTTCAGTACATCACATCATTAGGTGATTGATGGTAATTTTAACCAGTAAGTTAAGGTTGTGTCTGCCCCGTTTATTCACCTAAAAGTTATTTTTTCTTTTGTGATTATTAAGTAATTTATGGGAAGATCTTTTGAGACTAGGCAAGTATCCTCCTCATCAAACTTTCACCCAATAGGTTTTAGCATCTACTGGTGTTTCTTGACTGATTCAGTTATTACTATGATGCCAAATGGTGATTTCTCTAACTCCATCACTCCTTGAAAATTTATTAAATGGCATTCTACTGAAAAAAAAATGCAAAAAAGACTGGGCACAGTGGCTCACAGACGCCTGTAATCCCAGCACTTTGGGAAACCGAGGCAGGTGGATTACCTGAGGTCCGGAGTTCGAGACCAGCCTGGCCAGCATGTTGAAACCCCGTCTCTACTAAAAATGCAAAAATTAGCCAGGCATGGTCATGGCACACCTGTAGTTCCAGCTACTTAGGAGGCTGAGGCAGGAAAATCCTTTGAACCCGGGGGAGGTTGCAGTGAGCCAAGATTGCACCACTGTACTCTAGCCTGGGCAACAGAGCAAGAGTCCGTCTCAAAAAAAAAAAAAAAAAAAGGCTTCCTATTTATTAATGTATATATTTATTACTAGTATACACTCATGGTTTTTTATTTCATTCAATACGTTATAATCTATTACTGTCATTATTTATTAGGTTGGTGCAAAAGCAATGGTAGCTTTTGCCATTCTTTTTTGATTGTTTTGTTTTTGAGACAGAGTCTTACCCTGTTCCCCAGGCTGCAATTCAGTGGCACAATCTCGGCTCACTACAGCCTCCACCTCCTCGGTTCAAGCAATTCTCCTGCCTCAGCCTCCTGAGTAGCTGAGATTATAGGCATGAACCACCACGCCCAGCTAATGTTTGTATTTTTAGTAGAGATGGGGTTTCGTCATGCTGGTCAGGCTGGTCTCGAACTCCTGACCTCAGGTGATCCACCTGTCTCGGCCTCCCAAAGTGCTGGAATTACAGGCGTGAACCACCATGCCCAGCTGTTCTTGCCATTCGTTATTAGGTTGAAGCAAAAGCAATTGCTGTTTTTGCCATTTTTTAAATGCACCAACTTAATATTTTGATTGTCCCAGAGTTGGCCAGTGGAAGCCCCTTCAAACAAGGCCATGTCCTTTAAAATTTTTTTATTTTCTGGCACAATAACATATTCCAGACTCATCTCTTTTTTTGCTGGGGGAGAGGATAGAGTTTCACTCTTGTTGCCCAGGCTGGAGTACAATGGTGCAATCTTGGCTCACTGTAACCTCCGCCTCCCATGTTCAAACAATTCTCCTGCCTCAGCCTCCTGAGTAGCTGGGATTACAGGCGCCTGCCACCACACCCAGCTAATTTTTGTATTTTTAGTAGAGACGGGGTTTCACCATGTTGACCAGGCTGGTCTCAAACTGCTGACCTCAGTAATCCACCTACTTTACCCTCCCAAAGTGTTGGGATTACAGGCGTGAGCCACCATGCCCAGACTCTTTCTTTTCTTTTCTTTTTTTTTTTTTTGGAGACAGTCTCGCTCTGTTGCCCAGGTTTGAGTGTAGTGGCACAATCTTGGCTCACTGCCACCTTTGCCTCCTGGGTTCAAGCAATTCTTATGCCTCAACCTACCAAGCAGCTGGCACTACAGGCACACTCCATGCCCAGCTAACTTTTTGTATTTCTAGTAGAGATGGGGCTTCACTATGTTGGCCAGGCTGGTATCAAACTCCTGGCTTTATGTGATGCACTCGCCTTGGCCTCTCAAAGTGCTGGGATTATGACTTTTGTTTATTTCTCAAAATGCTGTAAAAATAAATAAATAAATAAATAAATAAAAACAAAACCAGAAAAAAAAAAAAGTGCTGGGATTACAGTCATGGGCCACCATGAATAGCCCAGCCTCATCTTTTACATTCCCTGCTCCAGTCCTGAAATCAACCATTTCTCCAAGGAATGCTAGTTTGTTTTAGAAGGGAATCTGAGTAGCTTTTTAAACTAAAGACTTGTTGACATGGTTGTAGAATCAGAGGATACACAAGTGAGACACCATTTACGATGTTTTAGACCACCTTAAGAAAAAATCCAGAAGTTCTAAAAAATATACTAGGACAATCCTAAATCACATAAAACAGGTGTGACATTTAATGAGATCATTTTGTGATTAATTCAGTACATCATTAAATTCTCTTAAGGAAAATCTAATTTTATTTACAATAAAATAGTTTTCAAAACACATGTCATTTCTATTATTTCTATAATTAACATGAAATAAGAATATAAACCATTTAAACAAAGTTTAACATAATAACATTTTTCTAGGATACAGCAGAATGAGTAACAAATCTATGGGAAAGCTAGTTAAGGAGGATATATTTAATCTGCTTTGTTTCTGTCTACCAACGTTGTTTCCTTTGGTTTAATGGCAATCTATGATTGTAGAAATTAACCATTTGTTATTGCCAGATGCTGGCCTTTGGTATAAGGAGGCAGATGAGAATCAGGAAATACAAGTGATACTGATGTAGACCAATAACAATGAGCTATTACAAGGCACAAAGCAAAGCATCTAAGTAATAAATTTTGAAAATTATTTGTATGGCTGTCTTAAAAACTAACTTTGGAACAATACTTTGTAGAAGGCAATTTAATAATACCTACTATTAAAAGAATAATTTTAAAAATAAAAAATTGGCCCAGGTTTGGTGGCTTAATCCCAACACTTTGGAAGGGTGAGGTGGGCAGATCACTCGAGGCCAGGAGTTCCAGATCAGCCTGGCCAACAACATGGCAAAACCCCGTCCCTACTAAAAATACAAAAAATAAATAAAAATAGAAAAAGTTGGACCAGGCACTATCACTCATGCCTGTAATCTCAGCACTTTGGGAGGCCGAGGTGGGAGAATCACTTGAGCCCTGGAGTTCCAGGCTAGCCTGGGCGACACGGCAAAATCTCATCTCTATAAAAAATACAAAAATATCAGTCAGGCATGGTGGTTCACGTTTGCAATCCCAGTACTTTGGGAGGTCAGGGTGGGTGGATCGCTTGAGTTCAGGAGTTCAACACCAGCCTGGGCAATGTGGTGAAACCCTGTCTCTACCAAAAATACAAAAAATCAGCCAGGCATGGTGGCACGTGCATGTAGTTCCAGCTACTTGGGAGACTGAAGCAGGAGGATCCTCTGAGCCTGGAGGCTGATGCTGTGGTGAACAGTGATCACACCACTGCATTCCAGATGAGGCAATAGAGTGAGACCCTGTCTCAAAAATAATAACAATAAAGAGACAGGGTTTTGCTCTGATGCCCAGGCTGGACTGCAGTGGCATGACCATGGTTTCACCCTCCTGGGCTTAAGTGATCCTCCCACCTTTAGCCTCCTGAGTAACTGGGACTACAGGTGCACACTGTCATGCCTGGCTAATTATTTTTTATTTTGTGTAGAGACTGGGTCTTGCTTTGTTCCCCAGGCTGGTCTTGAACTATTGGGCTAAGTCATCTTCCAGCCTCAGCCTCCCAAAGTGTTGGGATTACAGGTATGAGCTACCATACCCAGCCTGAATTTCTACTTTTAACAACCACTAGGAGTATGACTTTGGGCAAGTTACCTGTTCTGAGAGTCAGTTTCTTCATCTGTAATATGGGAATAACAATATTATAGCTACATGGGGTTATTAAAATAATTAAATAGGAGGTTAGTAAAAGAATCAAATAAGAGAGGTAAAGCACCCAGCATAGTACACTGTAGTGGCTCCAAAACGTTAGTTCCCTTCCCTTTTGCTTTTCTTTTTCTTTTTTTTGAGACGGAGTTTCGCTCTTGTTGCCCAGGCTGGAGTGCAATGGCGCGATCTCGGTTCACCGCAACCTCTGCCTCCTGGGTTCAAGCAATTCTCCTGCCTCAGCCTCCAGAGTAGCTGGAACTACAGGCACGTGCCACCATGCCCAGCTAATTTTTGTATTTTTAGTAGAGACAGGGTTTCACCATGTTGACCAGGATGGTCTTGATCTCTTGACCCCGTGATCCACCTGCCTCGGCCTCCCAAAGTGCTGGGATTACAGGCGTGAGCCACCGCGCCCGGCCCTTCTTTTGCTTTTCTTTTTGAGATGAGAGTCTGGCTCTGTCACCCAGGCTGGAATGCAGTGATGTGATCTTGGCTCACTGTAACCTCCGCCTCCTGGGTTCAAGCAACTCTCCTGCCTCAGCTTCCAGAGTAGCTGGACAACAGGCACAAGCTGCCACACCCAGCTAATTTTTTGTATTTTAGTAGAGATGGGGTTTCACTGTGTTGCCCAGGCTGATCGTGAACTCCTAAGTCAGGCAATCCGCCCACCTCAGCCTCCCAAAGTGCTGGGATTACAGGCGTGAGCCACCACACGCAGCCTCCTTTTTTCTTCCAAATATAAAATGATAGCTTTACTCTCAACACTTTAATATGGTCCAATAAGACACAAGATTCAACTGGCCAAAAAAAAAAAAAAAAGATTCAACTTGCTGGGTTCAGAATGTTATCATGGATTATCAGTGAACTGCTTTACAAATTTTTAAAACTAAAAATCAGAATAAAAAAATATATAGATCACATACCATGCTCTTGTCCCTAAAGTAGATCATAATGTTCCCTTATGATCATCAATCTCTGTTTGCTTTAAACAAGAAAACATGGAATAAGGATTGAAAATAAGAAAGAGCCAATAACAGTAAAACCATTCTGAAAAAGCATCTTGCTTCAGGGAGAGTTAAGGTCAATCTAAATGTCTTAACTATATGGCAATATTTCAAGGAATTAAAAATCTTTGATATATATAACCACATTAGTATCACCACAGAGGTAGTTAATGAGGCTGAGGAGGCTTTCTACCTACCTACCATATTATCTTTCTCCTGATCCTGCTTCTTCAGGTAACTTAATACAGACATTGTGTCTTTTTCCATTTTACATTGCTGTTTCTTTAAGTCCTCATTATTTTTTGCCAGTATCCGTGAAGTATCACGATACTCAATCCTAGAGAGTTCTGTGACTTCCAACCTGGCCTCCCAAAGGGAGGCATTGGCCTTGGCTCTGTCCACCACAGATTCATCTGTTTTTATTAACTTCCTGCATGGGAAGAGGACATTGACAGTACATGACTATTTATACAACTCTAATATACAGATAGTATATAACTCCATTACTATTACAGTTTTATTTTCTTAAATTTGTTTTGCTTGGCATTGCCTGGCACATATGAGCAAACATTGTTGGATGAATGAGTTAATAAGAAATACACATTCAAATTTAAAAAAAGAAAAAAAGAAATAAATATTCACTTGTATTCACATACGAGAATTAAGTAAGTGTCTCTTCCTGGAAGAGGGGAGCCCTGGAGCAAAACTCAAAAAGACTAGAAAAACAAAGGGAAAAGATGGGATAGCCAAACTCATTTCATAAAGCTTTCCTCTTTTTTTTTTTTTTTTTTTTTCCTGAGACAGGGCCTGGCTCTGTCACCAGGCTGAAGTGCAGTAGCATGATCTTGGCTCCCGACAACCTCTGCCTCCTGGGCTCAAGCCATCCTCCCACCTCAGCCTCCTAAGTGGCTGGGACTACAGGCTCATGCCACTATGCCCAGCTAATTTTTGTATTTTTTGTTGAAATGGGTTTTCGCCATGTTGCCCAGGCTGGTCTTGAACTCCTGGGCTCAAGTGATCCTCCCACCTCAGCCTCCCAAAGTGCTGAGATTACAGGTATGAGCCATAGCGCCTGGCCAGCTTTTGTATCTTTTCATTTACTTCTTTCATTCTCCCATATTTATTTTTATTTAATAGAGATGGGGTCTTGCTATGTTGCCTAGGCTGGTTTCCAACTCCTGGGCTCAAGCATCTGCCCACCTCTGCCTCTCAATGTGCTGGGATTACAGGTGTGAGCCAGTGCCCTGGCCTGACTGGCCTGTGGTTAAACTATCTTTTCTATTCCTACTCATTCAGTGCTGGACTTTGGTTCTCTCCACTGCAAACCCATTATCTCTGTTCATTTTCTGCATGAGGATACCCACTGGTAGTGTAACTGTGATCTCCCACCCACTCAGCCTCCACTTTTGAGTTTTTTTGGTTTTTGTTTTGTTTTTGGCTAGGTCTTAGACAAAAAGTCATGTCACTAGGACAAGTACGCTAAATACTTTCTCAGCTGGTGCCACAGTTCACTGGACTTCATTCAAGGTCTTGCTCTGTCATCCAGGCGGTAGTGCAGTAGCACCACCACAGCTCACTGCAGTCTCAACCTCCCAGTCCCAAGCAATCCTCCACCTCAGCCTCCTGAGTAACTAATTACAGGCATGAGCTAGCACGCCCAACTAACTTTATTTTTTGAGACGAAGTCTCACTCTGTTGCCAGGCTGGAGTGCAGTGGTGCAATCTCAGCTCACTGCAAACTCTGTCTCCCAGTTTCAAGCAATTCTCTTACCTCAGCCTTCCGAGTAGCTGGGACCACAGGTACGCGCCGCAATGCCCAGCTAATTTTTGTATTTTTAATAGAGACAGGGTTTCACCATGTTGGCCAGGATGGTCTCGATCTCTTGATCCCGTGATCTGCCCGCCTTGGCCTCCCAAAGTGCTGGGATTACAGACATGAACTACCAAGCCTGGCCTCCAACAATTTTTAATAAAAACTTTTTTAGGGACAGGGTCTTCCTATGCTGTCCAGGCTGGTCTTGAACTCCTGGGCTCAAGTGATCTTCCCCCATTCAGCCTCCCAAAGTGCTGGGCATGAGCCACAATGCCCGGAACATTGGGCTTTAAGGATGCCTGAGAAACCGTAATTATTTATATAGAGGTGGAGAGGAAAAAGGATGGATTCAAAGACTAAAGTGCTAAAGGAAGAGAGTTTTCAAAATAGTTATTGTATGAGCATTAACAAACTACTACCCCTTATATATATGGTAGGTACTATGATATGTAAATATGCACATAATATTTAAGAATATTTCGGCCGGGCGTGGTGGCTCACACCTGTAATCCTAGCACTTTGGGAGGCTGAGGCGGGCGGATCACCTGAGGTCACAAGTTCAAGACCAGCCTGACAAATATGGTAAAACCCCATCTTAAAAATAAATAAATAAATAAATAAAAAGAATATTTCGGCTATTTTTGAATTCTAAATATTTTCACACATATATATATGTGGACCCTTCTATACTGCCACCCTTCACATCCACTTTCCTACTTTCCTCAGTCCTCTTCCACAGAGGTAATGGATTTTCAGTGAAGAGAACTAAAGTCCCCCTTTCACCTTTTGTGCTCTTGAAATTAAGACTAGCTCCATTCCCAACCCCTCAGCCTGTTACAGCTGTTGATGTCCCCTTCTGGCACGATTTAGGCACTAGTGATACACCGTCTCACTACAACCATCCCAGTATCAGATCTAAGTGGCTCAAAGTACTTGAAGCAACTGAGCGTGGTGGCTCATGCCTGTAATCCCAGCACTTTGGGAGGTTGAGGTGGATTAATCATCTGAGATCAGGAATTAGAGTCCAGCCTGCCAACATGGTGAAACCTCATCTCTACTAAAAATACAAAAATTAGCCGGGCATGGTGGTGGGCGCCTGTAATCCCAGCTACTCGGGAGGCTGAGGCAGGAGAATCACTTGAACCTGGGAGGCGGAGGTTGCAATGAGCCAAGATCGCATCATTGCACTTTAGCCTGGGCAACAAGAGTGGAACTTGGTCTCAAAAAAAACAAAACAAAACAAAAAGAAGAAATTAGACACTCTAATAGGACCACTGACACTAACTGTAGAAACAAAGCCAGGTTTCTCAAACAATGGGTCATGGGAAATCTAAGGAATAAGGTCTCTTACTCTCAGTGTTCCTCATTGTTCAAATGTGTACTGTAGAAGCATGGACAAAATCTGAAAACATATGTTAGTGAGTTCAAGGAATGTGATAAACCCTTGGCACTTTAAGTGCTAGACTGTGCAGTTATGTAAAAACAAAATATATATATATCATAAAAGAATACTTACATTAATACATGGGAAGAAAAAACCTACTACATGTAAGTATGTACACTGGGCTATCATTTTATTTTTATTTTTTGAGACAGAGTTTTGCTCTGTTGCCAGGCTGGAGTGCAGTAGCACGATCTCATCTCACTGCAACCTCCGCCTCCCGGGTTCAGCAATTCTGATGCATCAGCCTTCCTGAGTAGCTGGGACTACAGGCATGCGCCACCACGCCCACTAATTTTTCTATTTTAGTAGAGACAGGGTTTCATCATGTTGGCCAGGATGGTCTCGATCTCTTGACCTCGTGATCCGCCTGCCTTGGCCTCCCAAAGTGCTGGGATTACAGGTGTGAACCACCGAGCCAGCCCGGCTGGGCTATCATTTTATTAACAAATGAAAGAATTCCCCAAAATATAGTAGTGTTTATCTTCGGATGATGAGACTACAGGTGATTTTTGTTTTCTCTTTTGGTACTTCCCATGTTTTCCAAACTTTCCGTATTGAGTATTGTTGAGAAATAGTGAGTGTATGATTGCTGAGAAATGCTGAGTATATGATAAAATATATAGTTTGCTAAGAACAGTGGCAAGGAAACTAACCGCCCGACCCCCCCAACCCCCACCAAGTGGAACACTACTTGGAGCATTCTAAAGTAGCAAATTACAGTACAGGTATATCATACACCAGTTAAAACAATTCTTTAAGCATGGGATACGTGACCCTGCCCCCGTGGCTCCCTCGTGGAGATCTGTGGTAAGCAGGCACCAGCTGTCTACCCAGTTTATCTCGGTTCTGTGAGAAAACACAGGACACCTGCTTGTTAACAGTATCAGTGGTAAGCAGGCACCAGCTGTCTACCTAGTTTATCTTAGTTCTATGAGAAAACACTGGACACCTGTTTGTTAATAATAATCAGCTGTTCAGAGAGAATAAATACGTGGGTCAGAATCTGTTCGAGGCCCTCAGCCCGGAATGCTATCAGCCCCACGAGGCTCTCAGCTTGGAGGGCTGTCGGCCCCCCGGATGGTCGCACTTTGCTATTCTATCTGGGTGTCTGCTTCTTAGAGCCTTCAGCGCCGCCTGGGTGGGCTTCTCTACGCTGAGCTGGTCTCGGTAGAGTATGAATTACTCTCTTAAGTTACTTTACAAACATCTCAAGTTTGGTGTCAACTCTGTGTTCCCATATACGGTGTTGTTGGACACCACATGTGACTCCAATGTGTCCAGAAACCACTGGGGTCCCCCAGTAGGGCTAGTGGCAATCTAGCAGCCACTCCAGGCCTGGATAGTGCTAGAACATTATCCACCTCAGTGGCTCTGATCAGTCTGAGAAAACCTCAACAATTGCTCAACTTGGTAAAACAGGTGTCCCCTCTAAACCAAAAGGGATCTCTGAAAAGGCCCAAGGAACTACTTTAACAACCTATACATCCTCTAGATATTTAAGATCAGCTGAACCACATAGTAGAGATCTGTCAGATTATGGGCATGGGAGCTGTAATCCTCACAAGCCAGGAGTGCCAGAGAGGGTCCGAGTGAGCCGGCGCGGGGTGCGCCAGGTAGCCAGTCCCCAGGCAGGCCCAGGGAGAGAGGACCCTCGGGCGGCTTCTCCTTACTTCGTGTCTTTGCCTTTGCTCTTGCCTTTCTTTTTGTCCTCTCTCTTCGACGGCATCTTGACTTCCCCAGGGGCTCCGCTGTCGTCGTTGCCCGGCCGCGGCCGCCCGGGCCGGCTCTGTCTCCAAGGGAACCGGGACGCCGAGCCGGTAACGTCCCCCACGCGCCAATAACGGCGCACGGAGAGCGCACGCGCCCGTGACGTGGACCAGGCGCCGCCGCGCGCGGGGCGGGGCGGAGGTCACGCCGAGGGCAGCGGGCCGCCGCGCCAGGGAGGCGCGCGCGCGCGGTGAGTGTACCACAGTCAGTGGCGCCTGAATCTGTACCTGGGGCTCAGACTAGGCCAGCGGCCCGGCGGACGGGAGGCGGGAGCTGGCAGCCTCGGGCGTCTCGGGCGTCGCCATGGTCGGGGCGTCCTTGCCTCAGGAGGCTTAGATCTTCGCGTGTCCGCCCGTGCGGCCGCGGTGGTCTGAGCTGCGGCCCCTAGCGATTTTGCAACGTTTCCTGTGCGCACGCCGCAGCCAGCGTGGCCGGGGCTGCTTTGCCCTCGCCCCTGCCCCGCCTTCGCCGCTCCCGGCACTCCACTCCTTTGCGTTCCATCTTATTGCTCACCCTTGCTGATTCTGTAAGGGATGGCGCAGCCGGCGGACGTCCCAGGCCAAACGTTTTTTGATAGGCAGTTGAGGACTTTGCCATGGGCGGTGGTTGGGGGCGAGGCTGCCAGCCTCCCAAGGGCAGCACGCCAGGGAGCCGGGCGCGGAGGGGAGTGCTGCCACCGTGGTCAGGAGCAGGGTCCTCGGCCCCACTCGGTCCTGTGTGGCCGACACTGCCCACCCACGACCCCCACTCTCCCCCGGATTCCCATTTGCTTATACCTCACCTGCCCACAGCCTTCTTTCCTGAAAGTTGCATAAAGTTAAAAGCGCTTCAACTTGCCTCCCCAAAATCCCGAATACACCTCTGAAAAGGAGTGTACTCGCAAGTATTCTCATTTTTCAATGAGAGGCAGTCAGTCACTAAGGAAGATAATCATATTCCGAGTGCCAAGCCAATAGTTAGGAGACTTGTGGTTGAAACTCTGCTGTGTTAAACTCTATTTAATATTAAAAAGTTTATTTTAAACATCTTTGTAGATCCTTCCTCTCCATTTCTCTGGGGAGGACTTAATCCCTATACCCCTTCCCCTTATTTCCCACTTACATAGTTTCTATTTCTGAATTCTGTGATTAGAGGGAACATGCCAGTTTGGTAATGATAAGCCCTGTAAACTTGTTTGTTTTTTTGTTTTGTTGAGATAGTCTCCTTCTGTGGCCCAGGCTGGAGTGCAGTGGGGCAGTCTTCCTCTACCTGCGACCTCCACCTCTTGGATTCAAGTGATTCGCCTGTCTCAGCCTCCCAAGTAGCTGGGACTACAGGTGTGTGTGTCACCACGCCTGGATAATTTTTGTATTTTTGGTAGAGACGGGGTTTCACCATGCTGGCCAGGCTGATCTGAAACTCTTGGCCTCTGGTGATCCGCCCACCTCGGCCTCCCAAAGTGTTGAGGCCTCCCCCACCCCCGCCGTAAACCTTTTTATACATACCATCTGCCAGCATGATCATGGGTTTTTCTTTTTTTTTTTTTTTTTGAGGTGGAATTTCAGTCTTGTCGCCCAGGCTAGAGTGCAATGGCATGATCTCGGCTCACTGCAACCTCCACCTCCTGGGTTCAAGCGATTCTCCTGCCTCAGCCTCTCGAGTACCTGGGATTACAGGCATTCACCACCATGCCCAGCTAATTTTATATTTTTAATAGAGACAGGGTTTCTCCATGTTGGTCAGGCTGGTCTCAAACTTCTGACCTCAGGTGATCTTCCCACCTTGTCCTCCCAAAGTGATTACAGGCGTGAGCCACCGCACCTGACTGATCATGGCTTTTTCTGACTATATTTCTGGTACATTTTCACACTCCCATGGGTCCATAGATGGAATCACTATTGAAGGGGTTATCTCTGATACAAAATCTATAAGGTTACCATTAATTTTGTATGTTTAAGGTTCTGAAAAAGCACATGTTGATAAGCCGCAGAAAAGAGAGTAGGGCACCTTCTGTCACATTCTGTATATTTGAAATTTATTCTAGAAATTGGTAACTTTGTAATATGAAAGTCAGTGCAAGACTCCTCATTTGAACATTTACAGATTGATTTATAAACATAAAAATTTGACCACAAGAAGATTATTAACATATGTATAGTACCTTAGTTATGGTACTTTGTAGTTTCTTGTATTGGTTTTGGGGATTTTTTGGTGGTTTTTTTGAGATAGGGTCTTACTCTTGCCCATGCTGGAGTACGGTGGCAGGATCATGGCTCACTAGAACTGCAACCTCCTAGGTTCAAGTGATGCTCCCACCTTGGCCTCTGGGGTAGCTGGGACTATAGGTATGGACCACCATGCTTGGCTAATTTTGTATTTTTTGTGGAGACAGGATTTTGCCATGTTGCCCAGGCTGGTCTGGAACTCCTGAGCTCAAGTGATCCTCCTGCCTTGGCCTCCCAAAGTGCCAGGATTATAGGCATGAGCCACCAAACCTGGCCTGGTTTATTTTATTGTATTATATATGTTTTTTAATGACTAAGTTTGATTTTGTAGATAAAGCTGTTGTGACATGCATATGGCTCAGAGAAATGCCAAGATTTCATACTCTGGTAGAAGTGGATCTAGAATCTACAGTCTTCTGAATCTCCTTATTTTCTACCAAAGAACTGGATGTTGTCATCTGTTGGTGAGCAACAACTGATAGTACAGATAGTAGAGTAGGAAGTTACTCTTTAGCAGTTCATCTGGTAGCATTTCCTTCCACAATTACTGGTAGGTGCCTTTATTATGAAATTTCAGGAATTATTTTACTAAATACATTTGCCTTGTGTCATTGTTTAGAACACTAATGCTTTTAAACTTGGAATAAGCTGCTTCATGTTTTGTTGATTTGGTTTTGTAATTCTTTTTCTGTCCAGTTTTCCTTGTTCCTGGTCAACAAAGAAATGTGGAATATCTCAGCTGAATCCTCATACAGACAAGATCATTATGGTGCTGTTAGGTAGGGCTCGTATCCAGATGTAAGGTAACATCTCCACTAGCTTAAAGTTGTAAATGTATTTCACATGCTCTTGAATGGTGCTTTTCTTTTTTTCCTAAATTTGATTTCTCCATTTTTTTGCCAAGTGATACTCATTTTGTTCAACAAGCCATATATAAAATTTAGAACTATTATGTATCAAAATAGATAGAACTTCTGGCTGGGCATGGTGGTTCGTATCTGTAATTCTAACACTTTGGGAGGCCAAGGAGGTGGATTGCTTAAGCCCAAGAGTTCAAGACCAGCCTGGACAACGTGGCAAAACCCTGTCTCTACAAAAAAATACAAAACTTAGCCGTGCGTGATGGCATGTACCTATAGTTCCAGCTACTCAGGAGGCTGAGTTTAGAGGATCACCTGAGCCCAGGGAGGTCAAGGCTGTAGTGAGCCGTGATTGTGTCACTGCACTCCAGCCTGAACAACAGTGTCACTCTTTCTCAAAAAAAAGGAGGGAGTAGTACTTCTACTTTTTCTTCACGTAGCTCCAAAACTAGGTTTACTTTATAAACTCATCTGTAACTTTATTCTTGTTTACCTTAGATGCCATGTTTCTCTTCATAAATCACTCTTGAAATCACCTTATCGCAGGTGCTACTTTATAGGTGGAACAGACTAAGTGAACAGGTTTAGATTTTGTTTTTACATAGCCTTTAAAATCCTAAGTAAATACATTATTATCCAAACTGCATCTGAAGGGAATAATCAGTGTTTCTCATGCGAGTTACTTTTTTTTTTTTTTTTTTTTTGAGACATAGACTTGCTCTGTCGCCCAGGCTGGAGTGCAGTGGCACGATCTCGTCTCACTGCAGCCTCCACCTCCTGGGTTCAAGCGATTCTCCTGCCTCAGTCTCCCAAGTAGCTGCGATTACTGGTGCCTGCCACCATGCCCGACTAATTGTTGTATTTTAGTAGAGACAGGGTTTCACCATCTTGGCCAGGCTGGTCTTGAACTCCTGACCTCAGGTGATCTGCCCACCTCAGCTTCCAAGAGTGCTGGGATTACAGGTGTGAGCCACCACACCTGGTCAGGAGTTACTTTCATCCTGCTTTTTTATTGCATGTGCTACAAATACAGAATTCTACTAAATTGACATTTTCTTGTGATATTAAGACTAGTTCACATCTCTGCAGGGGCATTATAAGAAATCCTGGCTGTCACGAATTTAATCTTAACAGTTTTAGATAAATTTTTTTAAATTTAGGAAGGGCACAGTGGCTCATGCGTATAATCTTAGCACTCTAGGAGGTCGAGGTGGGTGGATCACAAGGTCAAAAGTTCAAGACTAGCCTGACCAATATGGTGAAACCTCGTCTCTACTGAAAATAGAAAAATTAGCTGGATGTGGTGGCACCCACCTGTTGTCCCAGCTACTCGGGCAGCTGAGGCAGGAGAATCGCTTGAACCTAGGAGGCAGAGGTTGCAGTGGGCCGATATCGTGTCACCGCACTCCAGCCTAGGTGACAGGAGCAAGACTCCATTTCAAAAAAAAAAAAAATTCACTGTTTTACTTATATATAAGATCTATTACCACAGATAATTATTTATTGATTTAATGTATTTGGTTATGAATGAATGACAGGGTCTCACTGTTACCCAGGCTGGAGTGCAGTGGTGCAATCGTTACTTACTACAGCCTCAACCTTCCGCCAATCCTCCCACCTCAATCTCCTGAGTAGCTAGGACCACAGGCTCATGCCACCATGCCCAGCTAACTTTGTGTGTGTGTGTGTGTGTGTGTGTGTGTGTGTGTGTGTGTGTGAAGACTGGGTCGTACTATGTTGCTCCTAGGCTCAAGTGATTCTCCGACCTCAGCCTCCCAAAGTGCTGGGATTATAGTTGTGAGCCACCACATTGGCCATATGTTTTTGACATGGGATTTTGTTAGGTTGCCAGGCTGAACTTAAACTCCTGAGCTGCTCCTAACTCAGCTTCCCAAGTAGCTGGGACTACAGGCATGTACCACTATGCCTACAAATAATTATTAACTATTGGTACTTTATTTGCAAAATATCCCATTTTTATTAGTTGTCCATCCCAACAGAGCCACAGACTAAAAGTTCTCTAAGAAAACTTACCTGGGCTGGGCACAGTGACTCATACCTGTAATCCTAGCAGTGGGAGGCTGAGGCAGGAGGATTGCTTGAGCCCAGGATTTTGAGACCAGCCTGGACTACATAACAACATAACAAGATGCTATCTCTATTTTCTTTTTTTTAAAAAAAAAGCAAAGAAAAATTACCCACATTTTGGCCCACCTGTCTGCATTTTCATGTCCTGAATCTGTCAAACGTTCATTCAATAAATATTTAATGAATACCAAGTGTATAAACGTATACCAGCCTGTCTGATAACTTGATGGGAGTAAGGAACAAGAGAAGGCCCTTTCCCTCAAGTTGTTTACAGTCAGATGTATAAAGCTCTGACCTGGATGTTGATCTCTGAGAATATGCAACTTCATTGTCACCCATACACAAACTAACACTAAACAGTACCAAGCAGCAATTGGTAGAGATGGCGTAGACCAAGGGTATCCAATCTTTTGGCTTCCTTGGGCTACACTGGAAGAATTGTCTTGGCTCACACGTAAAATATATTAACACTAATGATGGCTGAGGAGATAAAAAAATACAATAACAAAAAATTTCATAATGTTTTAAGAAAGTTTACGAATCTGTGTTGGGCTGTATTCAAAGCTGTCCTGGGCTGCATGCAGCCCATGGGCTGTGGGTTGACCAAGCATGGCCTAGACCCTAAGTGCTATAGAATTTGTAGGCATTTAAGACTGTTGTAGTCAGGGAAAGTTTATAGAAGGAGATGGACTGAAAGGAGAGGGAAATTTCTCTAGGAAGTTAGAACAGTGTGAGCACAATTGGGAGTATGCTTAAAATAGTGAGTAATTTAACTTGAGCATTGGTTCCTAAAGTGTCGTCCATAGACCACTAGTAGCATCAGCATCACCTGGTAGCTTATTAGAACTGCAGTTTCACAGGCCCCACCTGAGACCTACTAAATCAGAAATACTGACAATGAGGCCCAGCAATCTGTTTTAACACGCCCTCCAGGTGGTTCTGATGCATGCTAAAGTTTCAGAACCACTCAACTAGAGCAGAGGATTGTTGTATGAAATGAGCAGGCAAAAAACTCTAAAAAGGTAGGCTGGGAACTCATTGCGAAGGACTTAGAATGTCAGGCAGGGAGTTCATCTTTTATCCTGCAGATTAGAGCCACCAACTTGTGACTTGAGAGCTGGATTTGGCTCATAGAATGTGTTTTGTTTGGCCTGAATGGTGGGTTTTTGGGGGGTTCTAAGTGAAATTGGTTGTCGTCATTTAAAAATCAGCAGATTTTACAAAGAAATCTGTGCTTTCAGCTTACCTTGAAAAATCAAAGACCTGGCAGTATGGGGCCTACATTCCATTATTGTAGCAATTGGTGGGAACAGCAAGAAGCTGCCCCTTTAGATGGGACATACGCTCTCCAGTTTACCATAAACCCCACCAGTTCCTTTTATCTTACACATACCTTTACTTATTTACATTTCCTGCCTAGTCCCTGTGGGTGTTTGAGTTTGTAACTTCTGTTGTGGACAGTGGGACATGAATGAAAATTTTGAGGAGAGTGATGAGATGTATGTATTTGTTAATTTATTTAACATTAAACAGATGTGTCAGATTGTACTCTGCTAAGTAATCAGTTTTAAAAGATGAATGAGTCCCTGCTGGGCTTGGTGGCTCATGCCTGTAATCCCGGCACTTTGGGAGGCCAAGGCTGGTTGATCACTGGAGGTCAGGAGTTCGAGACCAGCCTGGCCAACATGATGAAACCCCCTCTCTACTAAAAATAAATTAGCCGGGCATGGTGGTGAGCACCTGTAATCTCAGCTACTTGGGAGGCTGAGGCAGGAGAATCACTTGAACCCAGGAGGTGGAGTTTGCAGTGAGCCAAGATCGTGCCATTGCACTCTAGTTTGAGCAGCAGAGTGAGACTCCATCTCAAAAAAAAAAAAGTTTACTTTGGAGGCCCTATAGTTAATTTATAATATTGGTTGCATGAGTCAAATCCATAATTCAAATCCTGTCTTTACTGTGTAATCTTTAGATTTATGTTACGTAGATAACTTTAAATTTTTTGTTCCTGAGGGGATAGAAAATAGTATATAAACTCAAATATTTCAAGTAATTCTTTGACCTCAGCCTCCCAAAGTACTGAGAGGTAAGCATGAGCCACCAAGCCCCCTACCTCTTGGTACCTTTTAACCGCATACTCATGCATGTAAGTAGCCACTCATTGATCATACTGTGGAACATATGGCTGGCATTTTAACAGCAAAAAAATAAAAAAATGCATAAACTAGATTTTATGTACTTTTTTTTTGAGATAGGGTCTCACTTTGTCACCAGGCTGGAGTGCAGCAGCTCGATCTCGGCTCACTGCAGCTTTGACCTCCCAGATTCAAGCAGTCCTCCTGCCTCAGCCTCCCAAGTAGCTGGGACTACAGGCACATGCCACCACACCTGGCTAATTTTTTGTATATTTTGTAGAGATGGAGTTTCACCATGTTGCCTAGGTTGGTCTCGAACTCTTGAGCTCAAGCTATCTGCCTGCCTTGACCTCCCAACCTCCCAAAGTGCTAAGATTACAGGCATGAGTTGTTGTGCCCAGTCTGTGTACTTTACTTACAAATTAGCTCCTTAGTCATTGCTTTCTCCACCTTTACACACATATATACACCAGCTTCTACAGGGAGTATGACTTGCTTCTCTTGCTTTTGGTGACTTTTTAATAAGCTAGATGTGTGGTAAGAGTGGCTGAGGTTGTAGTTTGAGAAGAAAGTGTAGGAGAGGAAAAACAGCTGAAGATCATTAGACTACAAATCAGGAGATGAGCTTAGTGATGTGGGTTCCAGAGCCTGAGCAGATTAGAAATGAAAATGTAGAAAGAGATAAGTGAGTCAAAAATAGGCATATTGACAGCAGATTAAAAAAAAAAAAAAAAGTGGGCCAGGCACGGTGGCTTACACATGTAATCTTAGCACTTTGGGAGGCCGAGGTGGGTGGATCACAAGTCAGGAGATTGAGACCATCCTGGCCGACATGGTGAAACACCATCTCTTTATTAAAAAAAAAAAAAAAAAAAAAAAGGAAACTTATAATTATCCATGTCCATCTTACGCAGGTTGAAAAAGTGATATAATAGTTGAAGGAACAAAGAAAACTCAGAAGGAAAGAAAACATTGGTAAGTAACCTATATAAATAATACTTCACTTTTTCATAGGTCAGATTTCTGCAAATTCTGCTTTGTGGTTCCTAGCTGAGAGCTCACAGTAGGTTGAAAAGGGTCTGTAGGGCACTGAAAGAGCTATCCCAAAGTACAGTACGCTTATTCTATTGGAGAGGCCCTCATTTGCTTATATTAACATGAAATTCTAATAATTATGGCTCCCTGATTTACATCCTACAACAGATTTAAAAAGAAAATTAGGAGGTAATGATGGTTTATTGAAGCAGTTGGGCACATGACAACACCAGTCAGTGATAATGTCGGAATGTCAGAGGAAACTAGCTCGAAAATCATAGCAATCTGGGACCATTTAGAGACAGAAGGGCAAACAGTCCTGTAGACCTACTGTAGCCCCAGGAAGCATCTCAGGTTTACAGGAAAATATAACTGATAATCATAATCATGACCCTGAACTATATATATAGTTTGTGTGTGTGTGTGTGGGTGGGTGGGTGGGTGGGTGTGTATATATATATAAACTATAATTGCGCTGTAGGAAATGATATAATTCACTTTGGAAACAGCAATACTCACAAACTGCTGTCAGTATGCCAATTTTTGACTCAGTTATCTCTTTCTACATTTTCATTTCTAATCTGTTCAGGCTTTGGAACCCAGATCACCAAGTTCATCTCCTGACTTGTAGTCTAATACTCTTAAGCTCTTTTACCTCTCCTATACTTTCTTCTCATTCAAACTACAACCTCAGCCACTCTTACCACACATCCAGCTAATTTTAAAACAGTGTTTGCTAACACTGTTAAAGTGGAGCTAGGAGCAGTGGCTCACACTTGTAATCCCTTGAGAGTTTTGGGACTTGGGAGGCTGAGGCTGGAGGATCACTTGAGGCCAGGAGTTTGAGACCAGCCTGGGCAACACAGCAAGACTCTTTCCTCTATAAAAAAATTTTAAAACACATAAAATTTATCTGGGTGCAGTGGTTCATGCCTGAAGTCCCAGCCCTCTGGGAGGTTGAGGCAGGAGGATTGCTTGAGCACAGGAGTTCAAGGCTGCAGTGAGCTGTGATTGCTCCACTGCACTCCAGCCTGGGTGACAGAGCAAGACCCTGTCAATAAAAATAAAAATTTTTAAACCCCAAGTTTTTTTTGGTATTTAGAAGGAAAGCATCTTAAAGGCATATTTGGTGGGGGAAAGACAAATTCGGGAAAATGTAATTGTGGAGAACCCCTCTTCCTTCCCTTTATACATGAAATTATCATTGTAATATTTTGATCTTTCTCATGTTTTTCATTTTGATTTAACATGTTTGAAGAAGTAGCTATTTTTCAGTTGATAACAAGAAAGGGAAAATATGTTTTTATTCTCTTCCCTCAGTTAAAATCCAGTATAAATGATGCCCAGTGGCACTGATCCTAGTGGCAGTTACTCTTCTTTAAATAGTGCCTCCCACGATGGATATGGGTTTGGAGGCAGAGAGAGCTTGTCACCTCAGATTTTCATTGTGTTTTTTCACTGGGGCAGTATGAACCCCCTTCCTGATTGATAGTATCTTCTTTTTTTTTTTTTTTTTTTCTTTCTTTATACAGAAAAGATAGTATCTTCTTTTTTTTTTATTTTTTATTTTTATTTTTATTTATTTATTTTTTTAAGACGGGGTTTCACCATGTTGGTCGGGCTGGTCTTGAACTCCCAGCCTCAGGTGATCCTCCCGCCTTGGCCTCCAAAGTGCTTGGATTACAGGCGTGAGCCACCACGCCCGGCCAAAGATAGTATCTTCTTATCTAAAGGACTTTGATTCTTAATGAATGGGCAAGAAAAGACCTCCTGATTTGTGAAGAGAGAGAGGCAACAATAGCAACAGCTTTTCCCCTGAGTGATTATTGTATTGAAGTCAAGCCTGAAACAATGGAGACTGAGGTCATGCACTGCCTGACTCATTTTATTATTACACCCAAATGGGTTCATTGTACAGAATGGGACTTTTTGACACTTGTCTAATGATGTTTTGATTAAAATGAAATAATGTACATAAAAAAGTGACCCGTAGGCTAGATGTGATGGCTCAAAGTGCCTATAATCCCAGCACTGTGGGAGGCCGAGGTGGGCGAATCACCAGGTCAGGAGATTGAGACCATCCTGGCCAACATGGTGAAACTCTGTCTCTGCTAAAAATACAAAAATTACCCGGGCATTGTGGTGGGCAAAATCCCAGCTACTTGGGAGACTGAGACAGGAGAATCACTTGAACCAGGGAGTTGGAGGTCGCAATGAGCCAAGATCAAACCACTGCACTTTATTCATCCTGGCAACAGAATGAGACTCCATCTCCAAAAAAGAAACAGGGAACTTGTTTATAGGAAAGAATTATATATTTGTTGGTAACTACCAGTTGACATCAATTCTCATTGCTTTATTGGGAGTTATACTATTTTATTTTAGAGTTAGACCTTAAATGATATATGCAGCCAGGCATGGTGGTATGAGCCTATAATTCCAGCTACTTGGAAGGCTGAGGCAGGAGGATCACTAGAGCTCAGGAATTTGAGACCAGTCTGGGTACGACAAGATACTGTCTGAAAAAATAAATAAAAGGGTACATCATTCGACTAGCCTTCTGATCTGTGAATCTACTCTGGAAACCTGGTCAGATTTGGAGCAAGGACCTTCCCTCCCTACCAGTTTGTGACAGCTCATACTATTGGAAGTTCTTTTTGTTCAGTCTCTCCCCCAGGAGGTGCCATGCTCATTGGTCTCATTATATGTAAGTCCTTGACAACAATCTAAGAAAAGCTGAGTTAAAAAAAAATTTTTCGCCAGGCGCGGTGGCTCACACCTATAATCCCAGCACTTTGGGAGGCCGAGGTGGGCGGATCACAAGGTCAAGAGATCGAGACCATCCTGGCCAACATGGTGAAACCCCATCTCTACTAAAAATACAAAAATTAGCCGGGCATGGTGGCACTCGCCTGTGGTGCCAGCTACTCGGGAGGCTGAGGCGGAAGAATCGCTTGAACCCAGGAGGCGGAGGTTGCAGTGAGCCGAGATTGCGCCACTGCACTCCAGCCTGGCGACAGAGCAAGACTCTGTCTCCAAAAAAAAAAAAATTTCAGATTGGGCATGGTGGCTTATACCATCCTAAGACTTTGGGAGGTTGAGGCAGGCAGATCATGAGGTTGGGAGTTCAAGACTAGCCTGATGAGATATCCTGTCGCTACTAAAAAGACAAAATTAGCTGGGCATGGTGGTACAAGCTTGTAATCCCAGCTACATGGGAGGCTGAGGCAGGAGAATCACTTGAACCCAAGAGGTGGAGGTTGTGGTGAACTGAGATTGCGCCATTGTACTCCAGCCTGGGCAACAAGAGTGAAACTTCATCTCAAAAAAAGAGATATTTAAATTTGTTTCCACATTTAGGAACAAGTAGTACAGCTAACTGAAGGACATGGTAAGAAAGGAAAAAAAAAAAAAAAAAAAAAAAAAA
>PVKV010014539.1:0-57038 GCA_004027835.1 Alouatta palliata
GCCAGATTTCAAAGGGAATGCTTCTAGTTTTTGCCCATTCAGTATGATATTGGCTGTTGGTTTGTCGTAAATAGCTTTTATCATTTTGAGATACGTTCCGTCAATACCTAGTTTATTGAGGGTTTTTAGCATAAAGGGCTGTTGGATTTTGTCAAAGGCCTTCTCCGCATCAATTGAGATTATCATGTGGTTTTTGTCTACTTCTTTTTCTTGTCCTATAATTCATCTCGTAAAAACAAAAAAAGGGGAGGAAAGTAAAAACTTCAACATTTTAAAGAATTTTCTGTATTAAAGAGTTAAATTTTAAATTTAAAAGTAAGATAAAAGTATATGAAGTCACCAAAAATAGTGATTGCTTAGTAGAAAAACACACAAAATAAGTTCAAGTCTTTAAATTGTTTTTAACAGATCGCAAGAGTTCTGGTTAAATCTGAACAAAGTTAAAGAAGGATATAAAAAGTATATAAACATATATGCCGTATAGAAAACTCATGTATAAAACCCATAACAGAGATTCCTAGTGCATTATAGAAATGGTCCATGAAAATAAACTGGGTACTTGGCTGAACTGTGTTGTATCTCTAATTCCTAGATATGATCATGTGGCTACATTTCTATGATCAACAGAATGTGATGTGTCACTTTTAGGACTGTCCCACAAAAACTTCTTTCTGACAAAACTGACTCTCTTTTCTTCATATGTTGCCTGATTGAAGAGGTCACTAAACACATTTAGGAGGGTGGAATACAAGATGGTAAAAGCTTGGCCCTGTGTAGACCAAAGCCTTGTGCCCCTGGATGCCTTATCTTCCAAAGCACATAGGACCAAGTATTAAATGGGAAACTCATTTTTAGATAATTCAGGGAAATATTAGAATTTATCTGTTACTACAAATGACATTACTTGCCATATTCTAATGAATATATTGCTTACATTTCAGCCTGACATAAAGTCATGTGACAATGTATACCTTTGAAATTGTGTTGAAAATCTCTAAACAGGCTATTAAAAAATCTGTCTTCCATAGATACCCTGTAGAAAGATGGACCACAGTTGGATGCAAAAATAACCATGCCCATACAAACACTCTTTTACCATTTCTCTTTTCATAATACAGAAGGGAAATTGAAGGCAAATATAAAGAGAAGCATGCCCAAGGCACTCCTAGATTAGAGGTACTAAGTGGAGCATGTCCTGCTGAATCATATAGGAAAATCAAAGTATTATCTTTTAGATGACTTTTTAACTTTGACATTGAGTGCCCTACCATCAGACCTTGGCCATGATAGTGAAGTTTGAATAAACTAAGCAGGAGATGCTCCCTATCATAGAAGGCTGCTGTGTCTGATGCAATCTATTGAGCCCTTTTGGATTGGGAGGTACAGGCTATTGAACGTTAGCTGCAGTAAACGCTGTGTCTATAGCTAGCAATCACAGAGCTATTTGCAGAACTTAAAAGAAGGCACATTAAAATATATACCACATAATAATATAAAATGTAAATAAAATACAAGAAGATGCTTAGATTTCCATTTTTAAAGAAAGAAAGCACAATGATTTCAAAAGAATTAACTCAAGCTTAACTCAATTAATTTAAGCATAAAATCTAGGAGAGCTTTTGAAAAAGGATCTAGCATTGAATGGTTCTATACCAACTGGCACAAATTAAGGAATAGAAGATATCATTATTAAATATATCATCATTAAATCCTAATTTTAAATGAAATGAAGTATATTTATTTGACATTGACTAGTGGAAATGTTTTAAGCGCTAGGTTTATGTTTTTCAATGTAATCTTTATTATGCTAAAAGCTCACTATACTCATAGCCCCAAATTTCGAAAAGCAAATGAACCAGGAGAGCCAAGGAATTGAGAACAAAATTGTACAAGTAAAATTAGTGTTCAAAAAATAAATACCTTTGACATTATATTTTTAAAAACAGCTAATTTATGGAACATAAAAGCATAATAGTAACATATTATAATGACTAATGTCACCAGATAAATATAAAGCTGAAACTGGTCTTCAGAAAACATCTTAAGGTAGCATGGCCTCACTGAGTCATTTTTCTTATTTAGTATTCCATAGACTGTACGGTATAACAAAAGATGTGAAGATCAAAATATGAAGATAAAAGAGAAGAAATTTTAGGATACTTTTGAATGAAAAAAACCATACTTTTGTTACAATAATTTCCTATTCAGTTGTAAAACCTAACCATGACTGTGATCATTTATTAGATAAACATTTGTATTAATTGTTGTCTTTATGTGATATATATATATATATTTTTTTTTTACCAAAGTGGAACAATAGAAAGTTACTGTTATAACTGCAATGGTATCCAAGAGTATTGCTCTTTTGCAATGAGGATTTTCATCTTATAAAAGAACAAATGATAACAATTATTATATTATTATGCATCATAGTGTTTAACCAAATGAGAAAAATTTAATGACTCAAATTTTAAAAAATCTTTTCACTTATTTTTTCTTCAAGATTTTCGGTATAAAAATGTATTGCATCCAAAGCCTTCTATTTCCGTATGATAATATGAATTGGCAATAATTGGTTTATCCAATCAGATTATAATAAAATTATGGGAAAAAATAAGTAACAGACAAAAATGAATGATCTACTTGCAAAGTAAGAAAAAAAATATTGCTTTCTTATTACCCATAAGCCAGCTACATTTTTCTTTCTAAAGGTCAATCAATGACAGCATGAACTTTTTCTTTTCCGATACTGAAAAGCAGCAATAAATTGCTTTCACTATAGATGGTAGAAGTGTATACTCTTGGATAAGTTTTAATTCCAAAAATCACAGTAAGTGACCTTCTTTATAATATCACTATTGTTTGTCTAGTTTCAAAGATAGTCTTTGTGACAGTATCCTCATAACTTCACAACTCTGATATTTCTTGTCAAGTTGTCATTCACAAAGCAAATTTATACTAAAGCAGATTTTTCTTCAACAACTTTGCTTTAAAAGTTCAAATACAATCAGAAGTGACAGCAGGCTCCATAAAATACAAGTCACATCATATAGGTTTTTAAAAATTAAGACAGTTAAACAATTGAATAAATTAAGTAGAGCAAATACACACTTAATATATTTAACCTTTGCTAAATAGAGTTTAGTTCTTCCAAACTCCTGTTAATTCTCTTTCTGATGTGCAGAATCATTCTTATTCCTTGGTCACATTCACATATCCTTTCAAATAACATGTGGGAATGCAATTTATAAGATAGATATTGTCCAATCAGCACTATCTGGAAACACACTGCAAAGGAAATTGCAAACTACCTAGGTCAGAGTTGATAAAGAGTTTACAAAGGTAATTTAGCTTATTTATCAGCAGATGTTTTGTCCCTAAAAGTAAAGAATGCCAGCTAGAATCCCAGCTAATCTTATGTAAGTTAATTTCCCCTTAGGTGAAATTGCTTTTAGGTGATTTTCATCAGTTTCTTTAAAAAGTTAACCCCAGTGATTGTCACATGTTTATTGTGTATCAGAATTGTTTATTAAACTTTTGCTTATAAAAAAATCTCTGAGCCACAAAACAGATATAATGAATCTAAAACCATGGGATGGAGAAGTAACATAAGGTTTTGGAAATAAAAATGCTCCAAGTGATTCTTCTTGCACTACAATACAAAAATTTCTGATTAAAAATGATAATACAATTTGTATTATATTTAGATCATGTAATTATCTTCTTTTATGTGCTCTGGAAATGATTGAAGTCATTAAAAATTTTCTTGACTCATTTTATAATGATACTTTTCAACTTATCAGATAATTGGCTTTCTGTTTGCTACCAGATTCAGTATGATACTGGTTACAATGGGACTGCAAACAGAGAAGTAAAGAAAAGAAGCTTTTGAGATAGATGCATTTGCATTTAGATGCTGACTCATCTATTTCAGGCAGTGTGAAATTTGGCAAATTATTTAATTTCTCTGAGGCTCAGTTTCCTCTAGATATTTACCCAATAAAGTTGTCATGGTATTGAAAGAAATAATATATACAAACTAGTTAACACAATAATTGTAATTAATAGTTACTCAAATAACAGCATTTTACCTAATATTTTATATTATAACTTGTCTGTGCAGGTAGGTAGAATTAATCATAGATACCAGCTTACTATTAAAGAGTTCATCACATTTACTTCTTCTCTCCCAGATATCCATTTAGCTTACTGTCTCACTTTCTACAGGAATTTCTTAAAATGTCATCCTTTTAGCAATAATTTCCTTAGCTACCCTATCTAAAACTACAGTCACTATCTCTCTCTCTCCCTTTTGTACAAAATACTTTGCTTAGTATGTTATGTCACCACCTAACATACTAAATGTTTTACAGTAGTCAGTAAAAATTTGAATTGACAGTAAAAATTTTCGTGACTCATTTTATAATAATACTTTTCAACTTATCAGATAATTGGCTTAGTCACACCCTTCTACTGAGAATGGTAATGTTTATAGGAGCAGAATATTTAGTTTATATTCTATTGAATTTGTAGAACTCAGAAAAATGCTTATATGTGATAATTACTCAGTGATATAAAAACGATAACAGAGAAATCAGCATGTCACAAATTGAAGGCTAGTTTGAGGAATGGAAAAAACACAGTTTACATTGATATGCCAAGAATATTAATGTATAAGTGTTTTTCAACTTTCATCTGGAGACCTTTTTAAAAATGAAGACTATTATTCAACAGGTCTGCAGTCACTCCTAAAATTCTGCATTTCTGTAAAATCTGGTTGATATAAGTAGTGCTAGTTTCTGGACCTCACTTTCTAAATCCTTCATTGTTCTTTCAACAATGTTCACAGCATCTTCCCCAAGAGTAGGTATTATCTCAAGAAACCACTTTCTCTATTCATCCATAAAAAGCAAATCCTCATTTGTTCAAATTTTATCATAGGATTGCAGCCATTCAATTGCATCTTCAAGATCTACTTTTCATTTTAGTCCTCTTGCTATTTCCTCAGTCACTTCCTCCACTGAAGTCTTGAATCCCTCAAATTCATCCATTAGGGTTAGAATCAACTTCTTCCACACTCCTGTCAGTGTTGCTATATTTACTCCTTCCATTGAATCATGAACGTTCTTAATGACATCTAGAATAGTGAATTCTTTCCAGAAAGCTTTTAAATTGCTTGGCCTAGATCCATTAAAAGAAGCACTATCTATGGCAGCTATAGCCTTACAAAATGTATTTCTCAAATAAGACTTGAAAGTCAAAATAACTCCTTGATTCACAGGCTACAGGATGGTGTTGTGGTAGCAGGCATGAAAACAAGATTAATTTCCTTGTATATCTTCATCAAAGCTCTGGGAGGACCAGGTGCTTCGTCAATGAGCAGGAATATTTTGAAAGAAATCATTAATTTTTTTTCCTCTCAGCAGTAGGTCTCAACAGTGGGCTTAAAATACTCAACAAGTCGTGCTATAAACAGAAGGGTTGTCATCAAAACTTTGTTGTTTTGCTTACAGGGCACAGGAAGAGTAAATTTAACTTAATTCTTAAGTGCCTGAGGATTTTCAGAATGGTCAATGAGCATTGTCTTCGACCTCACTGACTGCATTGGCCCCTAACAAGAGAATCAGCTTATCCTTTGAAGCCAAGCTTTGATTCTCTTCTCTAGCTAGGAAAGTCATAGGTGGCATTTTCTTTCAATATAAGATAGTTAATCTACATTGAAAACCTGTTGTTTCGTGTACCCAGCTTTATCACTTATTTTAGCTAGATCTTCCGGATAACTTACTGTAGCTTCTTCATCAACAACTATTGTTTTACCTTGCACTTTTATGTGCTGGAGACAGCTTCTTTCCATAAATATAATTAGTTAACCTCTGGAAATATTTCTTCTGCCAATTCCTCATGTCTTTCAGCCTTCATATAATGAAGAGAGTTAGGGACTTGCTCTGAATTAGGGGTTGGCTTTCAAGAATGTTGCAGCTTGTTTGATCTTCTATTCAGAGTAGTAAAACTTTCTCACTCTCATTGGGGGTTCACTGGAATAGCACTTTTAATTTCCTGAAGAACTTTCTTTTTGCATTCACTATTTGATTAACTGTTTGGCTCAAGATGCCTAGCTTTTAGCTTACCCCTGGCTTTTGAAGTGTTTCCTCATTTAACTTAACTATTTCTAGCTTTTGACTTAAAGTGAGAGAAATGTGGCTCTCCCTTTCTCTTCAACACTTAGAAGTTATAGAATGATTATCAATTGGCCTAATCTTAAATTGTTATGTCTTGGGGAATAGGGAAGCTAAAAGCAAGAGACAGAGAGAGACATGGGGGTGGGGGAATGGCCCACCAGTGGAGCAGAACGCAGACAACATTTATTATTAACTTGGTCCCTGTAGATGGATGGAATTCATGGTGCCCTCCAAAAATTACTGCAGTAGCATCAATGATCACTCATCATAGATCATTGTAACAAATATAATAATAATAAAATTTGAAATATCATGAGAATTACCAAAATGTGACACAAAGACATGGATTGAGGACACGCTGTTGGATAAGGGTAGACTTGCTTGATGTAGAATTGCCACATACTTTCGACTTTTAAAAAACATAGTGTCTGAAAAGTACAATAAAGTTAAGCTAAAAAAAGAAAGAGATGCTTGTAAGTTGTGCAGATTCTTGTTAATGGACTTCGTAGCACATATAATTAGTATTTTAAGTTCATCATATGCAACCAAAATGGAAAATTACATGCATAAACTTAGAACAAAAAACACAATTCTTTGAGTTATTTATTTTAGAAGACAGAAAATAGCTCATAACTACTTTTCACATTTTTTGATGTTCTGCGACACATGAAATTGTTCTGATGAAAGGTGAGTTGTAGGGAATCCATGAGCCCCACACACTAGGTGCCAGAATGTAGGGATCCATGAGTCTCACATTTGGCAGCAGAATGTAGGAAGCCAGCTCTACATTACTCATGGGTACCCTGAGTTCGGTGGCAACAAAGGAATGAGGAAAAGACAGATTAAGAGAAAAAGTGGGACCACGGGGCCATCATTTTATTACTCTGGAGGAAATAGTGAAGGCCCCAAGCTCTGATCATCCACACTATTTATTGATTACAATCACTTTGATCTACAAGGTAGGGGTGGAGTAATGGTGGGGAGAAGGTGATGGTGGAGTGAATCAGTGAGCTGGAACTGAATCAATGAACTGGAACCGGAGTGACATCCTCAGGACTGATAAACAGTGGCAGTTTGGGAATTTCACAAAACAAGAACATATGGTTATCTTTAGCTTGTTATCTACGTACAGCGGATGGAACGAGGGCCTTACAAGCAGCTACAAGTCTGGCTAAGTTGCAGTGCTACAAAGGGATTTTACATCCTTGAGCGTAATATTTATGGTAACAGAGCCAAAGTCACCCTACACCAGAACATGAGGCATGGAGAGGCCTTCCTCCTCAGAGGCCTCCTGCGGCCTTCCGAGGTTGTTGTTCCTTGTTTATATGTCACTCATAACCAATTTATGTAGGCACTCTGTAAGTCCTTTCTCCTTCGCTGCTTTTCCCAACACTGAGTGATGGGGCTTTTGAGCATCTGCTTATTTTTAAGATAGAATAAATGTCCATTAAGTTCTCATTTTTTTCTCTTTAACATTGATTTCCTTCAATATTGATTTATTTTACTTAATAACTACCACAGTCTTTGAAGCTATTGTTAGGTCCAGAACATAAGTCCCTAGCTAACCTTTAAAGAATAGCCACTTTATCTGCATCTGCAAATGAAATATTTCATTTAGGATGTTTTGAAAACAACAAACTTGGTAAGACAGTGATACTTAGGGAATGCTAAAGGTTAGTGTGCCTGATCTTCCAATGGAATACTATACAAGAAGGACAGAATTTATGTATAATGGTTACATGATAATGATATGGTTTGGCTGTGTCCCCACCCAAATCTCATATTGAATTTCCACATGTTGCGGGAGGCACCCAGTGGGAGACAATTGAATCATGGGGACAGGTCTTTTCTGTGCTGTCCTTGTGATAGCAAATAAGTTTCATAAGATCTGATAGTATCATAAGTGGGAGTTTCCCAATCTGAGGAGTTTCCTAATCTCTCGCTTTGCCTGCTGCCATCTACTTAAGATGTGACTTTCTCCTGCTTGCCTTCCACCTGATTGTGAGGCTTCTCCAGCTACATGGAACTGTAAGTTCAATTAAATCTCTTTTTTTTTTTTTTTTGTAAATTGCTCAGTCTTGGATATGTCTTTACCCGCAGATGAAAATGAACTAATACAGATAACACTGAAGGAGAACTTAGAAGGCATATCTCCTTTTTGAGGCAGTACCAAAAAGCTACATGTTAGATTGCCTAACTTATTTTCATAGGAAATACAACCTTGTGTAAAATGAAGATTTAGGGGCCCTAATTGGATGACATTCCTTGGGACAAACGTAAGTCTTTATATGCCATACCAGTGGAATGGATCCATCAGTATCTACTGTCTCTTAATTTTAATTAACAACAAGATTCTTCTGGATGGGAACAGGATGGTTCCCTTCCCTCATACCTTTGCATTGCCACCGGCTGGTGTCTAAAATGATATTCTCTACAGCTATATGGTAATAAGTGCACTATCTCCTTTCTAATATGGAGTCAACAACCCCATTGCATTATCCTTCAAGCTTGGCACATAAATGAAAGTGATATTTTTCTTATGTGTATAGTTAAAATGATGTTTTTCTTATTTGCAATAAGTTTCACAGTCCTTAATCAATTCTGAATTTTTGCTTTCCAAGTACTCCTTTTCTGTGTAGAAATAAGGATGACTCATAACATTCAAACCCCAGATATGCATGTTAATTTTTCACTCCAAGCTTCCTTTTGGATATTCTGAAAGAATGTGTATTCTCAGTCCTTATTATCCCCTATGGCTGTGGTTGGGCCACAGTTATGTAATCTTAGTGCCAAGGCCTAGATGGGTAGAGTTGATGTGAATACTGGCTTCTCTGTGACGTTGTCTGTCTACACCAATAGCTATTCAATCATAGCCCTTGGCTTTGTAATCCTTCATTTCTGGCAGCCTTGATATTTCTATGTCTCTCTTTTGTTAAACTACCTTTATCATGGACCTTCGTACCATAAATGTTTTTGTTTTTGTTTTGTTTTTCTCGTATTCTACGCAATTCTTGACATCCCAGAAAAAATCTCCATGTCCCTTGTGTTCAGGGCACTACACATATATAATTTCAGCAATAGCATGTTTGGGCACTTAATCTAATCTGGAAGCTTTAAGGAACAATTCACTCGAAAGCTCATTCTTGTTGAAAGAATACAACTTGTGGTTGTAGTACTAAGGTCTCCACTTTCCTGATTCTCAGTTAGGACCTAGCTAAGTCCCAAGAGAGTAGGAATATTGTTTTCTTTGCCTCCTCCTCTAACTTCAAATTAACAATGGGAGATTATATCTTTCTTATACTTGGATCACTGGATTCTCTCTTATCTGGCATTTACATATAAATTTAAAGACGTATATGATCAGCTTGGGCTCACATAGGTAATCTACCTTTCAATTAATTCAAAGTCAACTTCTTAACAGTAACATAATTACACCTTCAAAATTCCTTTTGGCATAGAATATAATATATCCTTAGGAGGTATATCTCACATTCACCAGTCCTAACCACACTCCTGGGAATACATAATATAAAGTAGAGGGTATTTGAAAGTAATCTTAAGATCCTGCCTAAGTGCTTAGAATTTCTTTTAAGTTCTTAATTTATTTTATTTTTTATTTTTTTATTATACTTTAAGTTCTGGGATACGTGTACAGAATGTTCAGGTTTGTTACATAGGTATATACTTGCCCTGATGGTTTGCTGCACCCATCAACCCATCATCTACATTAGGTTTTTCTCCTAATGCTATACTTCCCCCACTCCCCACTCCACAGGCCCCGGTGTGTGATGCTTCCCTCCCTATGTCCATGTGTTCTCATTGTTCAACTCCCACTTATGAGTGAGAACATGCAGTGTTTGGTTTTCTGTTCCTGTGTTAGTTTGCTGAGAACAATGGTTTCCAGATTCATCCATGTCCCTTCAAAGGACATGCACTCATCCTTTTTTATTAAAAGAAAAAAATGAATATATTGTGTATGGTGTATGGTCATGTATGAAGAAACCAAACAGGGAAAGCATGTGCAGATACACACGCATGCAATGTCATTTGAATGATTCCCTAAAAACAATTTTCTACTAAATAATGTTGCATTGCAATTCCTATTACAGACACTTTATAGTTTATTTGAGGACATAAAGATACCTCATTATATAGAATAATCATCCTTCTGATTTCCTGCTGTGAAAGTTCTTCTCAAGATTGTATACAAGTCCCATATTCTCCAGGTTGTTTTCCTGTCATTCAGTATTTACATAAAAGCTACTTTCAGAGGTCCTTTTGAAATTCCATATTATAATCTGTGAAGTAATGTCATAATGCTCTGGTCCTCAAATGTTAAAAGTAGCTCATCATTCCCTGCACTTGACTTAATCATGAGATCATCACTTTATCCTTAAATCTTTGTACATTGTATTTATTCCATAAATTGTTTGTGTTCTTGTAAAACCTTTGCATTGTTCTCTCCTTTCCTAAATTCTACACTATTAGTTATTTTATTATTAAGTACTCAAATTCTCCTAAAATTGCTCTGAGTTTTATTTGTATCCCCCGAAATAAATGTTACGTTTCTTGAAGGCAGATGTTATTTTTTCCCCCTCTCCTTTCCACAGTATCCAACATTATCATGAAAATAGGAAGTATTTTGTAGAAATCTGTTATTTGGTGGATCACTAAACAAGATAGTATCTGGCAAAGCAAATTTCATGGATCAAAATAATTAGTAAATAAAGTGGTATATGAGTTGTTAATTATGGAACACACTGCCAAACTGGAAAAAGAAGGTAGAAACTTCATATAGGCTGAAGTTATTAAAGAAGAGACCTTGTCGATAGGTGGAGTATAGATACCTATCCTTGTTATGTGTAATATTGATACCTATCAATCAGACAAAATGACATTTTAAAAAGTTATCCACTTGCAAATGCTCCCATCACCCAAAGCTGGAAAAATTAAAGGAACATGATAATTAATGTAGCATTGGATACGATTCTAAAACACAAAAAATATACATGAGTCCACATTGATATAAATAAGTAATTGAATAAATAAAAAATGGTGTGAAAGTTTCCATATAGAGGATTTATAAATATATGTAGATACCCTCAGTCTTCCTCCCCAGGTGTAGAAATTGAATTCCCTTCTTTTTGAGTATCAGCTATTTTCACACAAGCATATAATGCACAGTAATCACATCAGGCCAAACAAGGTGCTACACACTTTTAAACAACCAGATCTCGTGAGAATTCACTATCACAAGAAAAGCAATCCAATCCCACTAAGTCCCTCCCTCAACACTGGGAATTACAATTCAACATGAGATTTGAGTTGGGACACACAGCCACGCTATATCACTTAGGTTTGAAAAATACGCAATGTTTATATAAGATGTTAAATTAAGGGGAGAGTTATTGGAGTTTATATGGAACTCTAATGTCTGCAGTTTTTCTGTAAAGCTAAAATTATTTCTAAAAAACAGTTAAAAAGTTAACTCATATATATATATACACACATACATACATACACCCACACAAACACACATATTTTTCATCTAACTCAGGAAATTTCCATGCAAAACACTACTTATGAAGTCTTTAATTAATATTCTTGGTCCTGAAAACTAACCTTCTTTAGGTTATAGATAAATACAGCTTTGAAAACTAATGGAAACAGGCACTCCATGAATGCTTACTTATAATCATATAATTCATAGCCTTTTGTTAAATAGGACACACTAAAAATGATCCTCAATAAAAGGAAATGAATTCACACATTCACACATACACATATCCATGGAATTAAATAAACAGAATGTAAAAACATGAGTAGGAACTCTTGACGTCAGATTCTGAAGTAGACTCCCAATTTCTGGCACCATCTCAAAGCAGGTTACTTCTCTAAGCCCCAGGTTTATTATAGGTGAGATGGGGATAATAATAATATGTCTGGTATTGCAGTATATTCTGAGGCTTAAATATGATAATACATGTAAAGTGTGCTTAATATCGGCACATGGCAAATGCTTGTTAAATAGCTATGAATTCAATTATTTTGGGCACCTACTCTGAGTCTACCATAAAAATGCAATTTCTATTTCCTCACAGAGTAAGAGTGGTAATTAATATGTATTGAGCAACTATTAAGTCTGCCAAGTACTATGATAAATAAATTATTTAATCATTGTCAAAAACATATAAATAAGTATATCCCCATTATTCCCACAGAAAAGAGAATTAACTTGTCCGAATTTAGAACAGCAGTAGAGAAAGATGCTGAATGTTTAAATGAGCCTGGTTAATTCCAAAACTTGTGTTTCCTGTGGTAAATTTCTTTCACTGGCAATTTTCCTTCTTCAAGAGTGTAAGTTTGTTAGGATAAATGAAAATTTAGATCAGCTGGAACCACGACTGACATGTAGAATACTTTCTTAATGAAACTCTATTGTAATTTTAAATTTGTGTTCTAATTTTAAACAGTTGCTGTAGTTCAAGGAGGAAACATAAAATTATTTTACATAAAAATTTTATCTGATAAAATAGACTTTCTGCTCCACTACATTCCTTTCAGAAATTCTTATTTATCGCTTCCTTTATAGTCACTGTTTCCTTGTATTAAAAATATAGTTTTAAGAACTTGCATTTCTGTCATTTACTTAATTCTTTTCCTTTTAAAAATCTAATTATATTATCCACAAAAATAAAGAATGCATAGCAGTAAGCATAAAGACATTTAAATTGAGGTATAATGAAGTCTTTATAGATTGTGAAAAGTAATTTTTTCCCAAAAATATAGTTTACTATATAGTAACTAAAGAGATATGCTACCAAATAGATAATTTGTGTAGCATATATATCATAAAAATATTATTTAGATAGAATAGAAAATATTTAAATGATAAAACTGAGTTGTTTCGAGAATGTACACAGAGTTTTGAAGCTTGTATACCAGGATGGAGGAAACAGCTGATAGGATATCAGGGGAAATAGATCCCCTAGAGGTCCTTCCCAGCCCCAAATTTCTCATGTGTTGTTTATGATTAGATACCTGATGCTTTTCCTAGCATTTCTTCCCAGGTTGTTGAACAAAGTATTCATAACAGGTACATCTGTGTCCTGGGGAACTTGCCTGCTTTTTCAGGATCTGCTGCCCCATTATATTTAGCTCCCAGCTTACCAGCGGCGTTCACAGGAGGTCTCTCACACATGTTCAAGAACAAGTCCTTCATTCAAAACATAACAGATTCTATTTTCTTCATCTCAGTCTTCCTTTGGCGAGACCTGACAATGAAGTGTAACTCCCTGTTAAAACCACCAGTTAATTCTTTGGCATCTCCTTAAGACAGGCTGTGGGGAAAAGTTTCTATTAAGGGTTTTGTTATACTTTATTATGTGGGAACGACAATATTCATGTGGCTAACATTATATACTTTATTACTCAATGATTTTTTAGCTTTTAGCCAATCTTTTTTACACCCCTTACAAACTTTTATCTTTCTGCAACTCATGACTGAAACACAAGGTTTTGATGGTGGAGGAAGAATTTATGTATAAATTCTCCTATGCGAACACATAGAGGGCCTTCCAAGGTAGGTGGGAAATTTCTCTTGCTAATTTTCCTGAGATGCAAGAACCAAAAGAAGCTGAGTTGCTTCCCAATAATAAAAAATAGTAATAACAAAAAAACTTAGATAAGATATAAAGGGTCCAGGAAACATCGTAGATGAAAAAGGAAGAAGGAGCAGGCAAAAGTAAACAAAAACTGTGTGACTGGAAAACAAAACCAGGCAAATGCATCTTCATTTGTTTATTGTAATGAAAATATCCCTTCTCTGTTTCCCAGTTAAAAACTACAGAAAATAAGCGTTGCACAGTCATGTTTTCACTGGTGGAGTTTTAGGAGAGTATGAAAATATGCTGAGTTTTACATCCAGGTGTAAACAGAAAACCAAGACCCTAGGAGCCACCACAGGGAGATAAGATAATTGATGTTATTTCATAAAATTGACAGATATGAGAATCATCCATCTTTTGCAGGGGGTAAGGTTTATTATCAGATCACTGAGTCTTCCTTATCTTCTTCCTTTGGGTGCATTCAATTACAGAAAGTCCTTTAATCCTTTTTAAACACCTTTGCAAACATTATGACTGTGAGAGAAATCTAACATGGGTGATTCCATCTTGCTTCTAGCTTCACAAGCTGGTTGTCTTCATTCATCACTGGGTGTAGGCCAAGGAACTGTGGGAGAAATTTAGTTTATAATTCAACTTTGAAACAAAGATAATCATAGCCCCTCCCTAAAACTGACCCCTTACTCCTTTTTTAGGGGCTGAAACTGCCTTTGTAAGATTAATGAGAGGTCACAGGATTAGGATTATGAGAGGGGCCTGAATTCTGCTAAAATGTAGGCATTATTTCTGTAATCTCTTACTGCTAATGAGTTACATGGTCAGAGGCTGCAAGATTTGTGACTTCTCCAATTGCTGCTATAGGTGACATAACTATTTTAGAATCTAAGATTAGTCTTTTGAGATGTTTTTTCAGATTAGCCCTACTTGGAGTCTTGACTCATGGCTCAAGCAGTCCTGTGGCTCCCTACTGAGACAGATTCAGTGCATGAAGACTATTTACCACACCCCTATGATCTCATTCCCAACCCATCTGCATGATTGATTTCCTGATCCCCTGCCCACCAAACTACCCTTGAAAAACCCTAATCTTCAAGCCTTCAAGGAGAATGATTTGAGAGTTAACTCCAGTTCTATGTGGCCAGTTTTATGTTAATCGAACTCTTTCTTTACTGCAGTATGATGGTCTCGGTACACTGGTTTTGTCTGTGCAGTGGGCAGGGAGAATCTGTCAGGTAATTATGCTTTCTTCAGATAGTTGCATGGGCCTATTTCCATTCATGTTTGAATACAGGCAATGGGTATAGTTTAAGCTTCAGGAGATAAGTCTTGCCAGCAGAAACAAATGTATGATATAAACAATTATGTATGTTTATATAAATGGTTCACAGGCAACAGTTTAGGTATTTTTTCCGTAGAATAAATATTAAAATCAAAGCATATACACTTACGCTTTCCTTCTCTTTATATTATACTTTTCTACAAAATAAGCCATAATAAAATGATGAAAAGAATAGAAAAACCTTACAAAGTTCTTGTTTCTAAGAAAATAGTGTGTGAGCCCAACTTGAAAGACTTAATACTGTTTATTTTGTTTTTGCTAAATAAAACCTTCTTTTGTTTGTTTGTCTGAGATGGCGTCTCACTCTGTCACCCAGGCTGGAGTGCAATGGTGCGATCTTGGCTCACTGCAACCTCCTCCTCTGGGGTTCAAGCAATTCTCCTGCCTCAGTCTCCTGAGTAGCTGGGATTACAGGCACGTGCCACTACGCTCAGCTAATTTCTGTATTTTTAGTAGCGACAGGGTGTCACCGTGTTGGTCAGGCTGGTCTCAAACTCCTGACCTCATGATCGCCCACCTCAGCCTCCCAAAGTCTGGGATCACATGTGTGAGCCACCATGCCCAGCCAATAAAAATTTTTTATAGTGTTAAGGAATTCTGCTGCTGTCCAAGAATAGGCAGCTTCTGCCATGAACCTGAGAACCTTTTCACTGTCAATTATTCTGAACACAGTGGGAGCTACTAGAGAAGCTGAACTGCTCCACATAAATGGTGGCTACCCTTCAGGAACCTTCTTGTCTAAGAAGGCTGCCTACAGAGTTCAAGTCTCTAGTTGTACATAAATTTGGGCTCTGAAAGGAAAGACCAGGGTATTTGACAAGAGATGCTACATGACCCTTAGTGGAGAATGGAAAGAGGAAAAGCATTTCATCAGACCCCTAGTGTTTAAATGCCTTCTACAGAGACAGGGTTAATATCCAGATAGCATCATCTAGAGAAAGGGACAACCAGCAGAGGGACGATCACTAGTCTTGCTTGTAAACTGTAAAGGCAACACATTTTCATCCTTTTTCTCTTCTCTTCTCACCACCACATTACACTGAAGTAGCTGAAGCTTCAAGAAAGAGAGACATGTAATGTCTCAGACAGATCAAGGGCAGACTGCTCTCCCATCCTCTTTCTCTTCAATCAGCCTGTGTTCTGAAGGATTTATGCAAGAAGAGATTTAAACTGGTCAGAGTTTTAATAGATAACATGTTAGCTTCTCTATACTTGGCTTTCTCATTCAAGGGTCAGGTTTCTTTCATAGCTGAAAGACAGTACTTCTTGATTTTTCCACTCCTCAGTTACTGTTCAGAATCCGCTATTTCTTCTTGACTCTCTCAATTTATTTGGAAGCTCTCATCATGACCGTAGCTTGGTATTTCTGAACATATCCCTACAATGGAGTGCCACTCTGTTGGCACAGGCAGAAGCTGAAAGGTAATGGGCTACAGATAGCCCCCCCTTCTACTTTTTTGTCTTCTCTCTTTATTCATGACAAGCTCACCACTCAAGAAGCTTTGGATGTTTTTCCATTGATTTTTTTAAGGATTAGAGTAATTTAATGAACTTATAAAGAAATTGAAAAATTAAAATTGCAGGCAATATGAACTATTTTAATCTTATAAGGCAAGCACCCTAGAAGATTACTAGCAGAATAGCCGTTTAAGTAGTGAAATAACATTTTCATTAAGAAACACTACTTTAGTAGCAGAGAGAAAGGGGTGAAGTTCACAAAACTAATGAGAATTATATAGAAGATGCATATTTACAGGCAATCATTATGTCAGTACATTTTAAGAACTTATTACTATTTCATACTTTAAAAATATCTCATGGAAAAGAAAAACTTCATTCTTGGAAATATGCTCATGTGAAAATGCCACAATTTCAAGGGTTGTATACATCTCATTTACCCATTGGAACCCAGGGAGGATCCCTTTTGCTACAAGTAAGGGAAAACTCCAAATTAAAACAACTTAAATAATAAGAAAAAATTATTATCATACTTAAGATCAAGTTCCAAAGCAGATAAAACAGTCATTCAAATGATCACTATGGGTATAAGTATTATTTTGTCTTTTTTCTTCTTCACCTTGGCATTTCAGCTTGCACTTAGACTAGTTCTCTTCAGGGATACAAGATGGATGCATGCATTCCCAGAATAGCACCCAGAGCTGACAATACCCAGCTAACGAACAATGACTATTTTTCTATATATGTCTCTCTCTCTCTCTTTTTTTTTTTTTCAACCAGCGAAGAAAACTTCTGGAAACATTCTTGCCCTCCTCCAGACGACTTCATTTCGTGTTTAATTATTAAGATTGACTCATATATTCATATATGACATTTCTCAATCTATTAGAAAAGAAATTAATTCATCTTTCAGTGTGCTAAAATTTTTTACAAAATTGAGACACTGCCAGCTAAAAACAAAGAAAGAATGACTATTAAGGCTGAGATAGCTTCAAATAGTTATTGTTAAGCTGTCTACAGACTCAGTATCTTAGACTCTAATCTAAGAAATCCCTGAAGAAATTGTAGTTCAAGGAATTGGAGTCCGTATTTGAAAGGTATGCAGAAAAAAATCTGTACTTAAGAGATAACCACAAAAGGAAAAATAAATGAAAGTGATTGAAAACAAATAAAGAGATGAATGAAAATCAAACGGAAATAGATATCGTAAGCCCAAGATGAACAGAGTTTCAAAACTGGAGTGGTCAAGTGCTTTAAATATTTCACATATAACAATAAATAGGTATAGAGAAAGATTCTATTCAAACACTGTCAAATAAATACAATTCTTCTTTCCTCACATTGTTGGTGGTAAAATTTCCCACATCTGAACCACCAAAGAAATATTCAATTTTTTTGGACAGGAAGGCAATTGTAACTACTGCCCTGCATTCAACAGCTAGTGTCACACACATCATGATTATGCCTAACTTAATTGACTTTCATAGTTAGGCAGGGCAGAAATGTTCTCCCTCATTTATTAGACTTATTTAAACACCAGTCATTCTTCAGTGACTATTGTGAGTCTCACTTTCTCATACCCAAACTCAATATATGTTATATTTTTCCAGTGAAACTTTCTTTGATTGTGCTTTCCAGGGTAGCAAAGAAGTTAAAAACCTTGGTAAATAAATGAAATTGACTTGATTTTGAATCTCTCTTCTGATGATTGTTTGTTTGATCTTAGGTCAACACATTTCCTGGTCTCGGTTTCTTCATTTGCAAATTAAGAATTCAAAATTTCTCTCTTTTTTTTTTTTTTTTTTAGATTTAAGTTAGGTTTATACTAAAAGTGCTTGGTACAGTATCTGACACATGCAAATTTTCAATAATTGATATTAATAAAGCAAATGCAGTGCATTTAAGACAATTTACCACTTTCTAGTTTTCTATTTTTTAATCCCCCATTTCTTTCAAGCCTTCTGATATGAATTTACACTTGTGTACCCACCCAAATCTCATGTCGAATTGTAATCCCCAATATTGAAGGAAGGGCCTGATGAGAGGTGATTGGATCATGGGTCACTTTTCCTCCTTGCTGTTCTCATGATAGTGAGTGAGTCCTCAAGAGATATGGTTGTTTAAAAGTGTGTAGCACCTCCACCTTTGCAGTCTATCTTCTGCTCCAGCCGTATTAGACATGTTTCCTTTCTCTTTGCCTTTCTCCATGATTGTAAGTATCCTGAGGCCTCCGCAGCTAGGTTTCCTGTACACCCTGCAGAACCATGAGTCAATTACACCTCTTTTCTTTATAAATTATTCTGTCTCAAGTAGTTCTTTATAGCAATGTGAGAACAGACTAATACACTTTTACCGTTAGTTTCACAAATTAGGATTTATCTCTCCAGCCAGGATGTAAGGATCAGCACAACTAAGACAGTGGCTCTCTTGCTTTACGGTATGTGATAATGTCATAGAAACCTGGGTGAAATAGATTTTTTCTGGTTGTCCTTTGAGATTTTGATATGGAATTGTTATGTTTGTGGCTAGAATATGCATTTTTATATAGTTCAGGTAATTCTTATCAGATAGTCCATGAATGACTTGCAGAAAAGCTATGTTTTACAGTTAAAGGAGACAGTGAACTCAGAATTCTTCCAGCTATGCCATGTTATAAGATTTATAATCTTGACATTACTATTTAAAAGAAGTGTCAGGAAGATAATATCACCCTTGTAAAGGTGAAATTCATTTATATATTCTAGAATGACACATGAATTTTAGTTAATATAATTCTAACATCTCTGAAGAAATTTTCATGGTTTTCTTTGCATTACCAAATGGTAATTGGAAAATAGTAGAAAGTAATAAAATTTATTGATACATTAATTTAATAATACAACTTAACTGTGTTCTCAAACTCCTCTTACAAATAGTCCATATCCAAATACGATCATATGCTAACATCAAAGAATACATACTGCTTAAATATCCCAGTGTAGAAAGATCTTTCAATGTAAAGTCTTTCATTATTTGCTTAATTTTCTTTATAAATCCAGAGAAATAGTCTTTCCAACACTTCTCTAAAATGTTAATAACCCTTTTTATAGGTTTTCTTAAGCAATCATAGAAGCAAAGACAATACAAAGTTAATATAGTAAGTAGGTCATACATTCCCTCATGGGACACATTATTCCCTGCATTACAATTGTTTAACTCTCCAGGGCCACATTTTTTCAATAATGTGCATGGATAGTTCCATTACCATCAACGGTAGTCAAACATTAATGAATCACTCAGCATGAAAAGAACAATGTTCTGTATCTTCCTGCATTTTCTAGGAATTCATCTGACAGTAGTTCGGTTAAGTCTAAAAGAATCATCCCTGAATAGATATTCTTATTTTTCAGCTGGGTTGGCTGTACCCATTAGTGTTCAAGACATTATTAAATACACTGGGTTTTTAAGATAGAAGGCTCCTCTATCTAAGAAATATGGATTCTCTTTGTAGTATTTTATTTGGATGTGAACAATTAACAGTAATATATTTATTTTCTTCTTTTCTGCAATATGTTTGCAAGCCAGATAAAAGAAAGCAAGGGAAAAAGCTCTGGAAGTCAAGACAAATGCAACTGAAGAATTGAATCTGTGTTTAATAAACTGGACAGACCTTCTTCATTTATAGTAGTCTATAATATTGAATAGGATCATTTTAGTAAATAACTAAATTGCAGTGCCCCTTTATTTTTGACAGGTTGTGATGATGAGTTCCTTACATAATACACACATGAACATGTCATTTGAAGAAGAATGGTATGAAACATTTAATTGACCAAAGAATGCAGTTTCCAAATGTTTTCTCCAGTGAGGATTTTCCAGATGGTTAATAGGGATCTAGATAGCTCACTCACAGAAATTTGGAAAAATTTTTGTAGTAGTCATATATTTACATAACTCTTACGGTAGGCCTACTCTGAAAATGGCCCTCAAATATTCCTGCTTCCTGATATTTACAACTTTGTATAATTCTTTATTTTTGAGTGTGGGCTGGGCATAATAATTTTCTTTTAATAAGCAAAATATGACAGAGGTGACAGATGCTACTTCCATCTTGTTGGCACTCTTGCTCTGTCTCACTTGATCAATTTGATAAAGCCAGCTGTCATGTTATGAAGTGACTTATGGAGAGAAGTTAGGATAGCCTCCAGCCAACACATAGACCAGCCAGCAACTGAATCCTGCAGCCTAAAAGCTCAGGAGGAACCTATCATGCCAACAACCATGAGAGAGAGCTTGGAAAGAAATCCTCTCCATGGAAAGGCTTGGGATGACTGGAGTGTTGGCCAGCACTGACTGCGCCTGGTAAGAGACTTGTGATCAGAGGACACAGCTAAATTATGCCCAGATTACTGACTCACAAAAGTGTGACATCATGACTGCATGCTGCTTTAAGCCCCTAAATTCTGGGATAATTTGTTATGCTTCAATAAATAACTAATGCATTCCCATTACACAGGTATTGACATGTATACAAATAATATAAAGAGAAAATATGATTTGCTTTACCATCTCCCTTCTTACTAAATGCCATTATTGTTAATTAAAGCATTAATATTTTATGCAGTTTACATTTTTATATTTTCACAAAATGCCTGCATTTATCACAGTAATCATACTTTTCTCTAATACTTTGGTATTGAAGAATATTGAAATATAGAAAAAAAAAGTTTTATTTATATTTATCTAAAATATACTAAAACCCAAATATATGAAAACTAAACAAACAGTGCTTTACAGCATGTGTATATGGATACTAGGTATCGAATTAAGAAGAAACCAATTATTTTATATTTGTAAGTTCTCTAAAGTTACTTTTGAATAACTTTAAGGCATTTAAATTCCCATGTTGCTATAAAAACATAGTATATTTTTACAAAATAGTTTTTTGCAAGCATTTTCATTTGCAGAAATAAATGTTTATGTGTGATAATATAAGCAATATAAAACACAAAAATACTACAAAGTAGTAATGACATCTTAAATACATATTCATATGCAAACAGAGGCAAAAACATCTTATTAAAAACTCCCCAAATATAATCCATCACCATTCTCACATGAGAAAAACTCCGTATCATGAGATATTACTTATTAGACAAATAGAACTGTTATTACATTTAGATTGGATTTATGTCTATTTAATTATTTTTGAATGTCTCATTTGCTGTTCTAAAAAGCAATCAATATCATTAAAATATTTATTGTAGTAAAATCCATTTGAGAGCAAATTTCACAGTACTCTTTTATTTAGCTAGATTATGTTAATTGAAACACTCTATTATTAAAATAATAAAATAAATGAACAAAATGTATAAAATTGCAGAAAGCTTTATAATAACAATAATGCAAATATTACTGAAAAGGACTGTAATAATTTTCATGGAGACAGACTAACGCGAAGTAAAGAAAATTTGATGCAATGTCCACATTCAAATATTCAGAATGTTTTGTTTTGTGTTACAGAAATATGGTTTTATTTGAGCTTATGTAAAGAATAAATTGATAATATTTTCAATGAAGAAAACTTCTTTGAACTATGTAATTAACTTATTAATGCATAGAGGCTTATGTTGTAATAATCTTGCTTTCAAAAATTAGTTAGTTTTTTAAATAGTTTTAGTTAGCCTTTAAAACATTTCATACTTTGGTCTAAAGTGGTACAAAACTTTTTGGAAGAGAGAGTCTTTACTTCTTGTATAAGAGCCGAGAGAGTCTTTCCTTCTTGTATAAGAGCCATCTCTAAGAAGATTTTGAAATCGTTCAATATTTATCCTTAGGAAGTCTTCTAGCAGGATTACATGTAGATTTTACTTCAACTATAAAAATTTAATTTCACACCCTTGATTTACAGTAAAACTTAAATAATTGCTAACACTTTTATCTAAACTATACGAAAAATTGGGGCACAAAATCAAATAAATTTTTGAGTTTGAAATAATATTTAATTTTATGTGTATGCTGGACTAGGTTTTTCCTACAATGGAAATATTTCAATTAAGTTTATATAGATAATAAGATTAAATGTTGTTCAATAGTACAGAAATTAAAAAAAAACATTTAAATGAACGTTTCTATTTTATTCTTTTGAAATTATGCAGAATCTAAAATATCATATTAGAAGTTAGAAATATTATCCAAAATATATTTATTTAATTGTTTAATTTAAAGTTTATATTATATTGCAGAAATAAAACTAAAGAACTTTAGAACCCAAAGTTGTACTTTGATCATATATTGTGTTACGCTATTATCTTCAATGCGCTAATTCTTTTTTTTAATTTGACAAAAATCACATATTTTTATGCTAAGCCTCAACTCTAACATTTATGCTAATATTTTTAACTTTTCTTTTGCTTCTTCCTTCTAGTGTGGGGCCAGATATTAATTTAATTAATGTATCATTTGACTTTTTCCATATCATAAGTTAAAGTTTAGCATCCAAATTCTAAATGTCTTCTCAACGGACACTTCATTTTCAATTGTAATTTATTAATGCCAATGGGCAGTAATCCCTTTAAATATGTTAAGATGTTTTATGATCATAAAAAATAATTGAACTAGATATACTAGGATTTCTCTGAAACTCGTCTCATGAAAATGAAATACGCCTCAATTCTTGGGGTTTAGAAACTATATTGTTCTACTCTCATGAATAGAAAAATATACAGTAGCAGTTTTCCACTTTTTTGATTATCCAGACTTGCTATTTTTTCTATACTGCAGGTAAGATAAGGTGATGTAACAGTATTTCATCATTGACTCCTACTGTATCATTCTGAATATTTCTCTTCTAAGCTGTACATTGAGAAAACATACGAATGCACACAACATGCACAACTAAATGAGGGCGTTCTACATGAGAAAATACAACATATAGGAAATAAATTCACAGGTAGAAGTAGGCAGAACATGCATTATGTGAAGCTAAGAACCTCAGAAAGGTGTACACATATACAGAGTGAAAGAAAAGGTACGATTTTACCATCACACCAGAGCAATAAAATACAAGATCCCAAGTATTAATTTTGAAGTGGTCAGCTGATATAGGGACCTTTGGAGCCATTACATGCATCTGTAAAACTCTATCTCTGCACAGTATTAAAAAGAAATAATTGGTTTGAAGACACATTAAAGATGATAGGCTAGAGCCCCAAATTAAAGCATGTCCCTTCAAAGAGATAAATGCAGGAAGAGAGCAGCCCATTTCACTACTATTCTAGGAGCACAGCCTCAGAATTGTGATGTTAACACAATTTCAAACTTTAAATCGTATTCTTTCTGTCTGTTAAAAATTCTGAATGAATATCCATTGTCTTTAGAATTAAATCTAAGTATTTTAGCAACTTACATGCTTCCAAACTCTGTCCCATGCCAGGGGTCTCATCTGTGACAGTTGTCTGCTCACTTCCTATGCTCTGCCTGCACTGTTTCTTAGTTCCTTGAAAACAAAATTTCTTTCCTCTTTGGCCATATTTGATCTTATATATTGTTAGTACTCTACCTTCCCAGTCTCTACCTGTTTGCTTCTCATAAGTAATGGCCACTCATTTTAAAAATTTAAGCATAAATGTCACCATTTCAGAGAAGTAGGGAGCTCAGTTACTGTCTCTTTCATATGCAATCGTTTAGAACACTACATCTGTCTTTCACAGTTTAAGAGAAAAGACTGAATCACATATTACCTGAGGTTTATTTTGTGCCTTATTTCCTGAGAATTTCTTACATCTTTCTATCAGCAGGTGTCTTTCTATATGTCATACCCTCAGTGTTAAATCTCATGTAACTTTTAAAATATCACTTTTTTTAACTTCTAGTTTTATATTACTTTCTGGACATTCTTAGTAGAAGACATATATTGATTCCCAATTTAACTGCTGTTGGGCTTTCTTGAATTGCAAGTGGTGTACAGTTTTAAACAACATATGGGCTTATGATTTCAAAGCCTAGCTTTGAAATAATAAACATCAAATACCTGAGTAAAAACTTTATCAATAAATGAGAGATTAAATAGAATTAGGAAAAAATGAGGAATCATATAAGAATTTTCGTCCTCAAAATGTATAGAGGAAAGGAGTGGAGATGGAAGAATTGAGGAGCCACCGGTGTGGATCATCAATGAATGCACTATATACATTAGCTCCTCTCAGGTACAAAAATTGTGGAATGAGATATGGAGACAGCTGTAATATATAAAAAAGAGCTTCAGGATACAAAAATCAGTGTGCAAAATTACAAGCATTCCTATGCATCAATAATAGACAAACAGAAAGCAAAATCATGAGTGAAGACCCATTCATAATTGCTACAAAGAGAATAAAATACCCAGGAACAAAACTTACAAGGGATATAAATAACCTCTTCAATAAGAACTACAAATCACTGCTCAAGGAAATAAGAGAGGATACAAACAAATGGAAAAACATTTCATGCTCATGGATAGGAAGAATCAATATCGTGAAAATGGCCATACTGCCCAAAGTAATTTATAGACTCAATGCTATACCCATCAAGCTACAATTGGCTTTCATTACAGAATTAGACAAAGCTACTTTAAATTTCATATAGAACTCAAAAAGAGCTGTATAGCCAAGACAATCCTAAGCAAAAAGAACAAAGCTGGAGGCATCACGCTACCTGACTTCAAACTATACTACAAGGCTACAGTAATAAAAACAGCATGGTATTGGTACCAAAACAGATATATAGAAAAGTGGAACAGAACAGAGGCCTCAGAAATAACCCCACACATCTACAACCATTGGATCTTTGACAATCCTCACAAAAATAAGCAATGAGGAAGGATTCCCTATTTAATAAATAGTGTTAGGAAAACTGGCTAGCCATATGCAGAAAACTGAAACTGGAGAAAAAACCTTATACAAAAATTTACTCCAGATGGATTAAAGACTTAAACATAAGACTTAACACCATAAAAATCCTAGAAGAAAACATAGGCAATACCATTCATGACATAGGCATGGGCAAAGACTTCATGACTAAAACACCAAAAGCAACTGCAATAAAAGTAAAATTGACAAATGGGATCTAATTAAACTAAAGATCTTCTGTACAGCAAAAGAAACTATCATCAAAGTAAATAGGCAACCTATGGAATGGGAGAAATTTTTTGTAATCTATCCAGCTGTAAAAGGGCTAATACCCAGATTCTACAAGAAACTTAAACAGATTTACAAGAAATTTAAAAAAATCAAAAAGTGGGAGAAGGATATGAACAGATACCTTACAAAAGAAGACATTTATGTGGCCAACTAACATATAAAAAAAAAGCTCATCATCACTGGTCATTAGAGAAATGCAAGTCAACACCACAATGAGATACCATCTCATGTCAGCAGGAATGGCAATTATTAAAATGTCAGGAAACAACAGATGCTGGAGAAGATGTGGAGAAATAGGAATGCTTTTACACTGTTGGTGGGAGAGTAAATTAGTTAGTTCAAACATTGTGGAAGACAGTGTGGTGATTCCCCAACAATCTAGAACCAGAAATACCATTTGACCAAGCAATCCCATTACTAGGTATATATATGCAAAGAATTATAAATTGTTCTGTTATAAAGACACATGTACACATATGTTTATTGCAGCACTATTCACAATGGCAAAGACTTGGAACCAACTCAAATACCAATTAAAGTTAGACTGGATAAAGAAAATGTGGCACATATGTACCATGGAATACTATGCAGCCATAAAAAAGAATGAGTTTATGTCCTTTTCAGGAACATGGATGAAGCTGGAAGTCATCATTCTCAGCAAACAAACACAGGAACAGAAGACCAAACACTGTATGTTCTCACTCATAAGAGGAATTGAAAAATGAGAACATATGAGCACTGGGTGATAAACATCAGACACCAGGGCCTGTTGAGGGGTCAGAGGCAAGGGGATGGATAGCATTAGGAGAAATACCCAATGTGGATGGGTGCAGCAAACCACCACGGCGCATGTATACCTATGTAAAAAACCTGCACGTTCTGCACATGTATCCCACAACTTAAAGTATAATAAAAAAAAGAAATAACACAAACTTATGTACATCTTTAAAATATATGTAATCAAATATATACTTGATAATTGTATTAACCAGTTATTTATCTAATATTAATATTAATATCTATTTAATAGTAGACTTCAATTATGTTCTATCATTATATTAATAGCATTGATTACTCATCTGTTATGTATAATATCAAAAATGTATTTGACATTATTTCTAAAACTTAAAATTTTAACTTTTGGTACAAGTTGAAGTTGGCATACTAGATAATAAGAAAACAAATTTCACTTTCATACCTGTTTCCACAAATATAGTTTACTTTAACATCTGTACACTCGTGGTATTAGAAAACATTAATTTAAGAAAAACATATTCGAAATTTAGAAATCAAAGAGCAAAAGCATCTTAATTCTCTTTTCTATTTGCAACTCTGGGGAAATTTCACATCATATTATAGAATTATCTATATGGGATACCCAGAGTGAAAGAGAAATGGCATCAAAACCGATCTAGGACGTGAACAAGTAAAATGTACTACAAATTTCCTTTTAGTCTGACCTCCCAAATGTATAGCACCCTAAGCCAATAAAAAGGAATATCCTAAGATTCCCCTCCTAAGAGAGATACAGAAGATACCTGAATTTTATGAGCAGCTTTGAAGCGATTCCGTGACTCGGAGGAGAAGGAAGAATACGGTAATTTCAGCCTGAGAATGGAGAAAAAAGACAGCATATTTTCCAAGCTCTAGCATGAATAGCTTCCTTTAACGATGGTGCAGGCATCTTTCCAAATGAAGTAGAACATTATGGAATTTTCTTTGTATTTTAGATCATTCCAGTGAAAGGACAATGAGAAGATAAAAAGAATAATGAATTGACAGAACCAGCACTGCTCACTATCTTGAATTTACAACACTATATTTTCTGCTACCACTGAGGAAGAGGGTTGAGAATTAAATAGAAGTGTAAATAAATTTTATTTTGAACACCATGTCTCTGAGCTTTAAAACCATAAATGCACAAATGCTTTGGTTTGTGATTGGTTTATTAATATCTACCTCCTCTACTGGTTCATAAATGATTAATTCCCTAATAACTACAACTTTGTGTTTTGTTTATCATTATATCACTAGAGCTTGTTCTTGCAAATAGTAGTGTTCAATAAATACGTGTCGAGAGAAGAAATAAAAGTGGGAGTAAGAAGAAATGAAGAGAGGGAGGCAGAAAAAAAGTTGGAATTAAACAAGACTTCAGTAGAACTAGAAAGTAAAGTACACGCTCAGACATTGGTGATTTAGGATTCTGAAATGCAAATGATGACAACTATGCACAATCCTAGTTAAATGGTTTTACTTCATTTTTGTAAATAATGGTATATGGGAGAAGAAATTATTAGACACTGCATAATACCTAATGTTTCTTAGCAAAAACTTTGAATTAGGGCAATACATCTGGCAGTATCATCTTTTTCTTATGTGACTGCCCTACTCTCCCATAGACTAATTTAAGGCCCTCATCTATCCTCTAAGACCTTGAATATGACCTCTCCTCAAACATGTTGTTAATTTCCAGTCCTGTGCATCACTTTGGAGATATAATGAAGAAGAAAATATGGTAATGTCTCTAAAGTGATTCATAATCTCATAAAAATGATTAATTATTTTACTCTAAATATATTTATTGACTCAGCACCCTGAAAATTATAATCAGAATTTATCAGCAGATGGAAGATTGGATTTTTCTTACTTTCCATATTAAAAAATGCATCCAATAAAGCTAGAGGTGACTTTTTCCAAATTTCACAGTAAGATCGAAGAACAGGGATTCTCCTCAACCTCTTCATAGTCAGCATTCCAAGATATATTAGACAGATTATCTTAAAAAACTAGAATTTTCACCACATATGGTGCAAAATCAGACTTCCAAGCTGTGCTTAAACATTACAACCTCAAGGGAACCTCCTTAACCTTCCATAAGTAATTCATGCTCATTCTCATAATGCAATGTTTTTTCCCTTCCAGAGTACTTACGAAAATTCATTATTATTTGGTGTTTTAATCCTGTCTGGAATGTACATTCTATGAAATAGATATATTTTTCTTTTCTCCAAGTCTATATTCTCCCTGCTTTTTAAGAGTCATTTTCATGATTAGTAGTTATTAAATAGTATTGACTAGCATACAATTTTTGAACTAATTAAACAGAAGTGATTGATCCTCAGCGGTAAGGCTCTATTGTTTGAAACTGACAGAAAATAAACCTGTATATACTGTGACCAAAAGGGAAATTTACTGAAAGAATCCTGGTTTATTCGATATAACTAAAGCAAAAACAGCACTGTGGCTGATTAACAAGGTAAAAAAAAAAAAACAAGAATTCAAATGTGGGCAGTTTTCTCCTCTACTCATTACTCATTTGGGAAAATCTTGGTGCCAGCTTTATTCTCTAATTCTTCACACTGACTTACCCTACATGGCAGAAATGTGAGCACTAATGCTTAGGAAAATACAATCTCAGTATAGGCCCTGAAAGAGAGTCACCATTATCTCTTCAGTCCAGTTAAAAAAATCTCTGGTAAAAGTTATTTCCCACTGTCAGCACATTCCTAGATCATTCAACTGAGACCTGAGATTTTTGGTGGCATAAGGTCCTTGCAAGGCCTTGTCTGAATTTCAGGTTATGCATTTAGTTTAGTAACCATTTTGGGACAAGTGTACTTAACATTAAACTTTGTAATACAGATGACTCCTGGAAAGACTCCCGGATGTGCCTGAGGCCAACTCGACATTCTCGTTTAAATATTTTTCCTTATTACTAGAACCAGGATGTATAATATGCTGTCACTATTATTATAAGCAAGGCATTTTAGAGTCTAGTTGTCCCATCCAAAAAGAGGACACACACATACCCATAAAATGAAAGGTATTTAAGGAGTATTTTATAATCCGCAGCTAGAAGTTGCTTTTTATATTTGACTTTATATGTTTCGATAGATAAATTTGAAGATGCATTACCCACTAACCACTGATATTCCATCTACAGAAATAATATTTATTATTGGATAAAATTATAACTCTTAACATAGTATCTTTCTTGGAATACTTACAGACAGGGCTATTACATAGTTGCATTTGATTTAAGTATGTGATCACCTTTAATAAGTTCATATTACATGAGGTCTGTTCCTTGGTGTCTAACAGGCTGAAATTTTTACCTTCAGGCAGGAATAATAAAGGCAATATAGCTACTAAAATTTTAATGAACAGGACACCAACTTTACTTGGTATTAGGCTATGAGGCTTTCAGTTTATTTTTTATTAGGCTTCTAAATCATATTATGTCCTATTTACAGGAAAATGTATTATGATCAAGAGTCTTTTTTATAACATTCATATAGGAAGTAAGCATGATGCCAAGACTGAGCAAAAGATAATCTAAAAGTTTTTCCAAGTTTCTCAGTCACTTTGTTGACTTTATGCCATGCCAAGCAATGATCTATTTTCTCTTAGTTTACATCCCTATAACCATAGGTGGAGCTGATATAGATCAAACACTACTAATATTAACATATAATGTTAATATTAAATAAATAATCAATAAACTAGGAGAATTGATATAAATCAAAAATTTTAATCAGATAATGTATATTACACATTAGAGGGCTAATTAATCATGCTCATTTAATACATCATTACATTAGCTCATTCAATTACTCAGCAAAGATTCACTCAATATAGTAATCTACAGAAAATACAGTGAAAAAAATCTATGAACAATTCAATCATACATAGTTGGAGATGACATATAAGTATGTACTGAAGAAGACAGCAGTCACTATAGGATTTTGGTTTGACTGCAAATGGAGAAATTATAAATGCTTATATTTATTCATTTTCTGAATAAAAAGTCCTTCCTCCTATATGATGGCTTACCACTGTAGTTTGCCAATTCTGTTTAATCTTCCTGTTCTGAGATAAAGCTCAACTTCTGGCACTGTGGTTGCTAGTGTTCTGAACATCTAATAAAAATGAGTCACCCAAATCTATCTTCCTGCTCTTATAAGCTTGTCATTATTAGGCCATTATTAATAGCATTAATGTAAACAATAGTAATAACTAATAGTACATACTTCATGTTAGTCACTAAGCATGTTCAAATCTTTCTCCATGTAATAACTTAGCTAATCCTCATAATCGGCCTTGTAGATAGGTACTGTTATTACACACTCTATAGTTTAAATAGTTTTTTTTAATAGTTTGAATACTTGAAGCAGTTTAACAACGATCTTCAAATATAGTCATTTAATTGCAAAGATTCTTCAGTCTAGCACAATACCACATTGCTTAGAAAAATTGTTTTGCCTTATATTGAATAACAATTTTTATGGATGTATAATATTAAGCAAACATACCAGTTATAATGTTACAGTTAAACACATTTAAATTTATATTATCATATGTATGGTACTCATATAAAAAATTATAAATCTCTTAAACTATAATATTCTCAAAAATGTGTGTGTTAACAAATAAGTCTAATTCACTAAATAAACAGCAGCTACAAAAAATCAGTTTTATTTTATAATTTTATATTCACAGTTATCTCTTGAGATAATTGTGTTGTCAAGAAAATTAAGTTTCTTGTGTACTTGGGAATAAGTAGAATTGTTATTTCTAAAAAAAAAAATTAAAGTGAGCTTCGTATTTTCATTGCTGCACTGTTTACAATAGCAAAGACCTGGAACCAATCCAAATGCCTATCAATGATAGACTGAACAAGGAAAATTTAGCACATATACACCATGGAATACTATGCAGCCATAAAAAACGATGAGTTCATGTCCTTTGTAGGGACATAGATTAAGCTGGAAACCATCATTCTCAGCAAACTGACACAAGAACAGAAAATCAAACACTGCATGTTTTCACTCATAGGCAAGTGTTAAACAGTGAGAACACACAGACACAGGGAGGGAAGCAGCACACACTGGGGTCTGTTCCGGGGGGACGAGGGAGGAACAACGGGGGAATGGGGAGGTTGGGCAGGGATAACATGGGGAGAAATGCCAGATATAGGTGACAGGAATGGAGGCAGCAACCACCTTGCCATGTATGTACCTATGCAACAATCCTGCATGATCTGCACATGTACCCCAGAATCTAAAGTACAAAAAAATATGAGCTTCTGAATATTAAAATTGATATTAAATATAATTTCTTTTAAAATCATTTGTGCTCTGGGAGCAGTGGCTCACACCTGTAATCCCAGCACTTTGGGAGGCGGAGGTGGGCGGATCTCCTGAAGTAGAGAGTTTGAGACCAGCCTGACCCACATGGAGAAACCCTGTTTCTACTGAAAATACAAAATTAGCTGGCTGTGGTGGTTCCTGCCTATAATCCCAGCTACTCTGAAGGCTGAGGCAGGAGAATCTCTTAAATCTGGAAGGCAGAGGTAGTGGTGCCTGAATTGCTCCATTGCACTCCAGCCTAGGCAACAAGAGCAAAACTTTATCTCAAAAAAAAAAAAAAGTCATTTGTGAAATGATTACTAAATATTAGAAATGTAAACATTTTAAAACACTTTTCTCTCCTCTCAACTCTCAAGGGGAAAATGCTATTTAATATAATCTAAGAGAATTATGGAAGATTCTCTCCTCTTTTTGTTTTTGTTTTGTTTTGTTTGTTTGTTTTGTCAATGAACTTGCCTGGTCATCGACACCTATATTCTTCTTTTTTTTACTCCCTATATCTGGGACCACTTTATCTCCCAGTGTGCCACTGGTCCTCAATGTTTTTCTATGGATATGATGTTTAAGTTGAGATATGAATGATAAAATGACTTCTATGTAAACATCAGGGGAAATAAAATAAAACAAAGGTGAATTAAACATGTTTAGAAACAGCTTCCATCTCTCCATGCTCCACTGGTCTTCAAGAAAGGGAGGCTGTGTAAGAGAATATGAGGAATTGGACTTTGTTTTTACCATCTACAGACCTAAAACTCAAGTGATTTAGACACCTCTGCTCTTTCAAGCCTGAATTTGATCAGCCCTGAACTTAGCCAGTGCCCTGGGCTTTATATTCCTAACACTTTAGCTTTTATTTTATTTTGGACTTGTCTTTCAGTTTCAAGAACGTCACTTTTCCTCAGCCAGGGGTCGTATTTTTCTCATAACGTTTTCTTCTAAGATATTTATGTCTCTATTGCTAGCTGTTATCTTGGGCTTAGGACACTTGTTGCTAGTGTTTTTCTTCATCTTTGTGTAACTCCGTGAACTATGGCAAGTAGAGTTCACAGCCAGGTGACTGTGCAGTGGGAAAATGATTTTTAGAATTATCCCCAAGATAATTAAATTATTTTATGCAATCCAAATCTATTTTTGTTTTGGAAGGTAAATAACATACAGTACAGAGCAGTAAGGCAAGAAGGTCAATTCAAAAGCATTGACTGAAAAGTCCACTCAAATTTAAAAAGGCAGAGCTGATGGAAAATAATTTAAGTGGAGGTTGGAGTGGTGAATTTTGTCCATTCTTTACATATTTAATGAGTTCATTCTGTATGTCAGACACAGCACTAGCTATAAACAAGGTAGTTGCTCTCATGCTGTTTACATCACTACATAAATAACTTGAAATCAATGAATAAATCTTAAAGTATCTATTACTATGTGCCATGCAGAGAATTGAAGTAGGAGAACAGGACTTGATACTAAACATCAAATTAGAGGAAGTAGTGTGGTAACATTATTCTGTGAACATTATGTTCAACTAAGATAAGAATGACAAAACCCCTTTCGTGTAAAATCAGAGGGAACAAAAATAACACAAAGGTGAATTACACATGTTTAGAAATAGTTTCTATTAGTAAGGTATGCTTAATGTGGTTTGAGTGAGATGTGTGAAACCAGATAGAAAACTATTTTCAAAGAAGTAGAAATAGCCCTTCATTTATTTATATTTATTATATTTATTTATTAAGCACCAATTCTGTCAGTAACTCTACAACATATGTAACATACAATGATGAACAGAACTTCTTCTGCCTTTAGGTACATAAGTTCCAAGGAAGCAATAAATGTGTGAATAATATTATTCATGTAGTTATGTATGTATGTATTTATTATATTTTTCAGAGACAGGATTTTGCTCTGTCACCCAGATTGTTGGCACATCACAGCTCACTGCAGCTTCAAACTCCTAGGCTCCAGCAATCTTCCAGCCTCAGTCTCCTGAGTAGCCGGGAACAAATGGATAATATTGTGACAGATATTACAGATATTGCGGCTTACTTACATTCACTCTTCATATTTAATTTCTTTTCACATAATATAAAGATAGAAAGCTGAAACAATATGTGATTTACAGATGCCCTGGCTTCAAGCTGTCTACGTATGGTCAATGCTTCTACCTAGGGGTCTTGGAAGTACGTATGAGGAGCGTGTGTTAGGAAACACACAGGATATTAGCTCTTTCAGGGAATAGGGTAGGGGGAAGGGGCCTTTGCATCTTCTGAAGTAGTTGTAGTGATATGTCTCATCTTTGATCACAAGCCTCATAAATGCAGAGCTGTAAGTGTATAACTGTGGGGCTTCTACCTGGAACAGTCTTATGGTACAGTTACATGTCTTTCCTATATGTAGACTCCTGGCTATTTGAATTTAATCATTTTACTTATATATTCTAGATGAAGTTCTGTAAGTTACTGAATACCCAGTTATTGGCAGAATTTAGCTTCTAATGCCTTATAATAAATTATCCTATAACTGAGCAGTTTAATTTTTTTTTCTTTTTTGGCTCATTGATTCTGTGGGCCTGGAATCAATAAAGAAAACAGCACTGATGGCTTGATTTTGCTCCAAAATATCTTGGTCCTCTGCTGGGAAGATATGATGGCTCAATCTCTCTGTGTCTGTGAGTTAGAATCATTAGGTGATGTCTTCACTCACGTGTCTCACTATTGATGCTGGCTGTCACCTGGGACCTCGGCTGAGGCTGTTATCTAGAATACCTACGTGTGGCCTTTCCAAGTGTTCTGAGCTTTCTGATAGCATGATGATCTTGGTGTACTCAGATTTTTAATATAGGGACTCAGAAAGTATTAGTTTTGTATGCTGTGTAACAAATTATGACTAATTTAGTGACTCAAAGCAACAGCCACTTAATATCTCACCTTTGTGTGTCCAAAGTTGGGTTCAGTCTTGGCTGTATTCTCTACTCAGAGTTTCAGACTCAACTTTTTGGCCAACTGTGTTCTCTTTTGAAACTCCAGGGAAGAATTTGCTTCCTAGCTCATTCTGTTGGCCGAATTAAGTCCCTTGCAGTTGTGAAACAGATGACCCCATTTTCTGATTGTCAATGGAGGGCTGCTGTCACCTCCTGAGGGCCAACAGAAGCATCTTGCCCCAGGACTTCTCACAGGCCCTCTGTCAATCCCTCAAACATTGCAATTAGTATTGGAAACTCTCACTTCAAATCCCCACAATGCTTCATGCCTCTCTAACTTCTTACTCTGCTTCTAGCCAAAGTAATTTCTATGCTGTTAAAGATTTCCTGTGATTAGGTCTGGTCCAGCCAGATAGTCTTCCTTTTGATCAATATGAAGCCAAATATAGGTACCTTTAATTATGTTTGAAAAATTTCTTTTTGCATGTAACATTACATAACCACAAGCGTGACATCCTCAGGATGATGGCAAGGAAACCTGGCATACTGGCAAAGAATTCTGCCTCCAACAGTGTGCAGGGTGGATCTGCATCACCTTTTCTGCTATAGAGCCAGAGATCATGGAGCATCACATCTGGAACTTTCTCCTGGCTAAAAGTGAGACCCTCTGATCAGTCCAGATTCAAGCAAAAAGAATGTTGAACCTGCCTCCTGAAGGGAGTGTAGAACATATTGCAGATGTTTTACAACAACTGTTAGCATTCCTTAAACCTGTTTTATCTAAATAAGTTGGAATTAAATTTTTCTACAATCACAACTCCTGATCAGTAATAATTACAATACAGAAGTGCTGTGTACACTCCTGTGAGCACACAGAACACGTCTCTCAAATGAGAGTTAAGATTACGAAGGGTGATATTTCCTGAAGGAAATGTCTAAGTTGACACATGGAAGTTTAGTACCAGCTTTCTGTGTCAAAGAAGGGGATAATCAGAGCGTGTTGACAGAGAGAAAAGGATATGTAATGTCCTGGGTTTGAGAAAAAGTATGGCACATTTGGAAATCAAAAGGAGTTGGGTGTGGCAAAAATGTTACAGAGGTAGAAGAGTGGAAGGAAATAAAATTGAAGAGGTCAGTTGAAACCAATCCGTAAAGGAATTTTTAAGCCAATGATGAGAAGTTTAGGCAATGCCAATTCTATAAGGCAAAGAGTAGAATTATAGGATGATTGGAGAGTCAATTCCTAGAAGTCAGAATAGGTAACACCAAGATCTGAGCAGGAGAGATGTGCTATTAGTGAATTCCTGCCACTGTCACAAGCTCATAAACAATTCCAGAGGCCACCTGATGGCTTTCTGGCTCTCTATGACCAGAGTCCCTGCAACCACACTCAGCTTGTGTGGATTACACTCTGTTATCTATCACTAGCATCTCTTAAGAGTGACTTTGGCCAGGGGAATGGCCTTCCACAGACACCAGTGTCAGTGTCTTCACATTTTATCTTCTCCTTCCAGGTCTTGGCACTTTTACTGTTTTCTCTGGCTCCTCGCATTGACCCAGCGTATTCTGAAAAATGAAATTGAACTGCTTGTTGTTATAGTTACGTGGTTGCATTCAGTGATTCTGTACTATCTATGGTTTCATCCATACATAAATTTTCCTGACATTCAGACACTATTGGTTTAATCATTAATAATAACGCTTATAATAATATACACTTATATATCACTTCAGCTTTCTCAAGCCTTTTTCAAATTAATTTTTATACTGTATCCATCTCTGAACTTTCCCTAATTCCAGCTGTGTGCACTCAATACTGAGGCAACACGTTTACACTTTGTCTAGCTGACTTTTATGGTGTCTTTAGGTCTCAGGTTAAATGTTGCTTCCTCAAAAGTTGCCCTTACACCCTTGCATTCTGTTACCATCTTTCATCATATTTCATATTCTTTCCTTTAAAATCATATATTAATTTTTGTCATTTGTTTAATGTCTGCTTCTCCCATGATAATACGTTGTCTCAGAGGAAGTCTGCTTTTTTCACTTACCATGTATTACCAGCATCTCATAGATTTTAACAAGTATTTCTTAAATTGATGTATAATTCATTGGCATTTCCTGATTCCAGGGTAGAAGTAGAGGTGAAAGACTGTTAAAAGTATGAAAAAAGTGTCTTGAGTATAATTTACAATGTGCATTGATTTTGACACAAAATGTAAGTAAAAACATCCTTACATGTAAGTACAACTTGAAGGTATTCCCCATTGCCACCGCTGTTTGCCTCCCCACCTCAAAAAATAAATCGACGTGCTCACCAATCTTGTTATGATAATCCCCCAGCTGCTGTTGGAGTAGAGAAACATGCTTGAGCTTTTCCAACATATGACATAAGGCAGATTTTCCTGATGACAAAGATTTTCTGTAATTGTGCAGTGACTAGGTGGCAAAGTCTTGGATGTCTAATACATGTGACAAAGTTATAATCTCTAAAAGCAGACTTTATCTTTCTTGCTAAATTGCTCTTGCTATAGTTTTCCTAATGTTAACAGAAAGAACCTCTAGTCTTCCAGTTGTTCAAACTGAAAAACCTGGAAATCTTCTTAACCTTTCACTTTCCCTTTGTTGACTCTTCCTTTGAAATACCTCAGAGCCTGGTTCCTTCTTACCATGCATGTCCCCTGGGACAAGCCAAACAATATTTTTCACCCTTACCAGGCCATCATTCTTGTCAGCATTGTCTTTCACTTCTATTTCAATTTTGCCCTCCACGTTGTATTTCTTTATTAAGCATATATATATGTATGCCTCTATGACATATGTGATATAGCTTATATATATATGTTTATATAACATATATGTTATATATGTTTTTATGACATATGACAAGATATATGCTTATAATATACATATTATAACATGCATAGTATACATATCTACATAACTCAATCGATTTCAATCAATTTTGTGTATATGATAAACATCTATAAGGAGCATGTAATACTGCATATCCTTATTCTTGGAACATATATCACTCAGTATGCTTCCTCTTTGCTCAAAACCATCCAATGGCTTGACATTTCCTTCAGAGGAAGTCCTAATATGCCCACGCTCAGATCCCTAATACATCTTTTCCCACCCATTATCTCCTTGCCCACCAGCTCAGACCATGGCCTTGTTCTTTCATCAACTTACCAGGAATTTTGCACTTGCTGTTCCCTCAGCCTCAATGTTTCTTGTGTTCAAAGTCCACACAATTCTCCTTTTAATTTAGGAGTCTGAAATGTTGTCTAACCTGGTGTCAGGTGTTTGAATAAATGTCACCTCATAGGTCATTCTTGGCTACTTTATTTAAGAGGTTATGCTATTTGCCCTTAATCTCTGATTTAGTTTGGATTTCTCCAAATGCAGGCCATGAATGATAGTTAATTTCATGTGTGAACTTGACTGGGCCAAAGAATGCCCAGATATGTGGTAAAAGATTATTTTGAGGCATGTCTGTGAGAGTGTTTCTGGAAGAGGTTAACATTTGCATTGATAGACTAAATAAAGAAACATATCCTAACCAATGCAAATGTGCAGCATCCAATTTGCTAAGGGACTGAATGGAACAAAAAGGTTAATGAAGGGCAAATTTGATCTCTGCTTGAGCTAAGATGTTTACCTTCTCCTCCCCTAGGATATCATAATTCCTGGTTATTGGACCTTCACATCGAGACTGGGACTAACACCATGGGTCTCCTAGTTCTCAAGTCTTTGATTTTGGACTGGAACTATAGCACCAGCTTCCCAGGACCCCTAGTTTGCCAATTGTCAGTCTTAGCCTCCATAATCACATGAAGCAATCTTTCATAATAAGTCTCTCTTTTTCATTATTCTATAAATATCCTATTACTTCTATTTCTCTGAATCATCCTGACTAATACATCCTGAGAAAAAGATTCGGGTTTAAGTTATTTTTTGGGAGGTGACCCCAAGAACACAATGGGGAGGGAGTTTATGGCAGTTAATACAAAGTGTGTTACTGAGTAGGCTAATGCTATGGGATAGTGTTGCGAAACTCAGTGGATTTCATGAAACATATCAGTGTTGTTCCACCTGAGGGGAAAGAAGGCTACAGTATTTAATGACCCTGTATTACATCATGGAAAAAGAATTGCTCCTGGTTTACTATAGCCTCATCTTATGTGTCTCCTAATTATAGCTCCAGTGCACTCAGGCAGCCAGTAAAAGACCTCAGTCACATGTTCTTTCAGCCTGAAGCTTTTGGATCCATCCACACACAGATATGTGGATAAGGCTCTGACAATGTATATAACACCTCCCTTTTTATCAGTTGATATGTCATATCATATCATATCATATCATATCATATCATATCATATCATATCATATCATCATAGCAATTATCTATCATCCCTCTTCCTCCCAAAAAATGGTAACAACTTAGGAGAAAACAATATTATTTTATATTATTTTTGTCCCTGTTCGATTTTCAATATCTGCCAGGTACTTGTCAGGTTACCTCAAATTACTTTTTATTTCAGCAAATAAAATCAAAATATGCAGTCACATCTCTAGATTCTCAAAGCTTACCACCTGCTAATGGATAGTACCTTATGCAGAAGATTTTTAGTAGATATAAGCCATAAATGTATACAGTTTATATGATAGGAGTATAAAAAGTTTGTAAGAAAGTTTGTCCATTTCAGAGCATAATTCTAAGACTTCTTGGTTTCTCTTTTTGCTAAGTCTTGTTTAGAAATAAAAAAAAGCTAACATTTTAAAAATTATAAACTTTAACACATATCTAGGAATAGGTACTTATTTTAAAAATCTAAGATGTTGCTAAACTTTCTGACCATCTGCATATTTGAAACAAGCAGATGCCCTCTTGACATTTTCCTAGAGACATGGCAGTGCAGTTAGTGAAATGAAGCTGAGAGAGCAGTGTGGCGGCAGATGGCGATTTGAGCGGTGTCATTGAAGGGAAGGCAGATTTAAATGTTAGATCCATCATGTCCCTTAAATTTGAAAGGTAATCTCCCCAAACTTTAGTTTTAATAAGACTTGATTATGCAAAGGTTAGAAGCCACCTATCTGGCCTATCTTATAAGAAAATCTGCCATTGCTGGAGTCAACTAGTATTTTGTTTGAAACAACTAAAATATATATTTATACCAATATTGATTATATAGATGTTTACATTTGTCTTCTTGAGTTCATGCTTTATATATATATAGGTATATGTGTGTATATATATATATACATATATATATATATTTTTTTTTTTTTATTGTACTTTAGGTTCTGGAGTACATGTGCAGATCATGCAGGGTTGGTGCATAGGTACTTATATGGCAAGGTGGTTTGCTGTCTCCATCCCTCTGTCACCTATATCTGGGATTTCTCCCCATGTTATCCCTCCTCAACCTCCCATCTCCCTTTGTCCCCCCTAACCACCCCCCAACAGATCCCTATGTGTGATGCTTCCATCCCTGTGTCCATGTGTTCTCATTGTTCAACACTCACCTATGAGTGAGAACATACAGTGTTTGATTTTCTATTCTTGTGTCAGTTTGCTGAGAATGATGATTTCCAGATTCATCCATGTCCCTATAAAGGACATGAACTTATCATTTTTTATGGCTGCATAGTATTCCATGATGTATATGTGCCACATTTTTTTTCCAGTTTATCATGTTTTTAATTGAATATCATTGTCTAGGAGAGACTGTAAGAGTCCTAAGAATAAATAGATGTGTCTCTTTGCATTCATTTATCATTTGTCTTCCTGTGAGTTTTTACAAACAAAAAGAAGGCCAATGGCACATCAGAAATTGTGAATAGATGGGCAAAAGCTACTTAGGTTTTACAAATTTCCTTCAGATCTCTATGATACAGAAATAGAAATATCTATAAAGGTCAAAACAGTGTTTACAGGAGAAGGATGTTTAGTTGCTTTTAGTTTTAAATGAATAGCTCCCCAAAAATAGAAAGTGAAAGGTAAGTCAAAGATCTTTATTTCACTTTTCAATATTCCAAGATTTGGGTCAAGATAATATTCAACAAACAAACAAAAAAAAATTATTTCAGCTAAAATATTCTGTCTCCCTTCTTCCAGTCCTATTCTTATACTGAACTTATATGCAGAGAATTGTAAAAGTTATGTCTTTTTGGTATGGTTTTGTTCATCCAGCTCTTCTAAATTATAACTGCTTTTTTTGTTAGATTTTCCAATGCAAAACTTTGAAGTGTACAATCTTAGTCTAAATTATTAAAATAATAATACAGTTGGGTTTCAGCTGGTGAAGCAGGTCTCTGCACAAAAGTTTATACAAATCTGGGCAGCTGTTTCAACTGGCACCTGGAATGCCTGGGAGACAGAACCACCCATTCAGCTGAAAAAGAGGGGGCTGAAACCAAGGAGCCAGGTGACCTGGCTCAGCAGGTCCCACCCGCACCAAGACCAGCAATCTGAAACGCTCAGGATTGAGAGTTTCTCAGCAAGCACAGCTGGACCCGGGACGGTCCAGCTTTGTTGGAGGAGGGTGTCCGCCATTACTGAGGCACTCCGCCATTACTGAGGCACTCCGCCATTACTGAAGCACTCCACCATTACCGAGGCAGTCCAACATTACCGAGGCAATCTGTCATTACTGAGGAAGCCCACCACTACTAAGGAAGTCCGCCACTACTGAGGAAGCCCACCATTACCGAGGCACTCTGCCGTTACCGAGGCAGTCTGCCATTACTGAAGCAGTCTGCCATTATTGAGGCAGACCACTATTACCGAGGTAGTTCTAAGTGTACCTCTGTAAACAAAACTGTAAGGCAGTTTACACAGCAGCTGGGCAGAGTCCGTGGCAGCTTATCAAGGCCCCTGCCGGCAGAGTGAGTAGATTACCTCCTAGCTGGGCAGGACATCTCTGAAAAAAGTTGGCAGCATGTCAGGAACTTATAAACAAAGCCCCACCTTCCCAGGAAAGAGCACCTGAGAAAAGAAGTGATTATGAATTCTGCTATAGCAGACTTAAACATACTTGCCCAGCAGCTCTGAACAGAACAATGGAGATCCCAGTGCAGCATTTGAGCTCTGAGAAGTGCCAGACTGTCTCCTTAAGTGGCTCCCCAACTCCCATATATCCAAAGAGGCACCTCATAAAGGAGAGCTTTTGCTGACATCTGGCGGGTACCCTTCTGGGATGAAGACAACAGAAGAAAAAAGTAGCAGGTGATTCCCAGACAAGCAGGGTCTGGAGTGGACCTCCAGCACTCCTGCAGCAGAGGGGCCTGACTGTCAGAAGGAAAACTAAAAAACAGAAAGAAATAGCATCAACATCAACAAAAAGGATGTCCACTCAGACACCTCATCTGAAAGTCACCAACTACAAAGACCACGGTAGATAAATCCATGAATATGGGAAGAAACCAGTGCAAAAAGGATGGCAACACTAAAAATCAGAATGCTTCTCTTCCACTAAGGGATCACAACTCCTCACCAGCAAGGGAACTAAGCTGGATGGAGACTGAATCTGATGAATTGACAGAAGCAGGCTTCAGAAGGTGAGTGATAACAAACTTCTCTAAGCTAAAATAACGTGTTCTAACCCAATGCAAAGAAACTAAAAACCTTGAAAAAAGTTAGACGAAATGCTAACTAGAATAACCAGCTTAGAGACAAACATAAATGACTTGATGGAGCTGAAAAACACAGCATGAGAACTTCACAAAGCATACACAAGTTTCAATAGCTGAACTGAGCAAGCAGAAGAAAGGATATCAGAGATTGAAGATCAACTCTGTGAAATAAAATGAGAAGGCAAAATTAGAGAAAAAAGAATGAAAAGAAATGAACAAAGCCTCCAAGAAATATGAGATTATCTGAAAAGACCTAATCTACGTTTGACAGGTGTACCTGATGTGATGGGGAGAATGAATCCAAGCTGGAAAACATTCTTCAGGATATTATCCAGGAGTACTTCTCCAACCTAGCAAGGCAGTCCAACATTCAAGTCCAGGAAATACAGAGAACACCATGAAGATATTCCTCAAGAATAGAAACCCCAAGGCACATAATTGTCAGATTCACCAGGACTGAAATGAAGGAAAAAATGTTAAGGGCAGCCAGAGAGAAAGGTTGGGTTACCCACAAAAGGAAGCCCATCAGACTCACAGTGGATCTTTCAGCAGAAATAATACAAGCCAGTAGAGAGTGGGGACCAATATTGAACATCCTTTAAGAAAAGAACTTTCAATCTAGAATTTCATATCCAGCCAAACTAAGCTTCATAAGTGAAGTAGAAATAAAATCCTTTACAGACAAGCAATTGCTGAGAGATTTTGTCACAAGGCCTGCCTTAAAAGAGCTCCTGAAAGAAGCACTAAACATGGAAAGGAACAACCGGTACCAGCCACTCCAAAAATGTACCAAATGATAAAGACCCTCAACACAATAAAGAAACTGTGTCAACTAATGGGCAAAACAACCAGCTAGCATTAAAATGGCAGGATCAAATTCACACATGACAATATTAACCTTAAATGTAAATGAGCTAAATGCCCCAATCAAAAGACATAGACTGGTAAATTGGATAAAAAGTCAAGACCCATCAGTGTACTCTATTCAGGAAACCCATCTCATGTGCAAATCACATAGGCTCAAAATAAAGCAATGGAGGAAGACTTGTCAAGCAAATGGTGAGAAAAAAAAAAGCTGGAGTTGCAGGCCAGGCGTGGTGGCTCACGCCTGTAATCCCAGCACTTTGGGAGGCCGAGGCAGATGGATCACAAGGTCAAGAGATCGAGACCATCCTGGTCAACAAGGTGAAACCCCGTCTCTACTAAAAATACAAAAATTAGCTGGGCACGGTGGCACATGCCTGTAGTCCCAGCTACTCGGGAGGCTGAGGCAGGAGAATTGCTTGAACCCAGGACGCGGCGGATGCGGTGAGCCGAGATCGCGCCATTGCACTCCAGCCTGGGCAACAAGAGCGAAACTCCGTCTCAAAAGAAAAAAAATAAAAATAAATAAATAAATAAATAAAAGCTGGAGTTGCAATCCTAGTCTTTGATAAATGGACTTTAAACTAACAAAGATCAAAAGAGACAAAGAAGGACATTACATAATGGTAAAAGGATCAATGTAACAACAACTAACGATCCTAAATATATGTGCACCCAATATAGGAGCACCCAGATATATAAAGCAAGTTCTTAATGACCTACAAAGAGACTTAGACTCCCACACAATAACAGCGGGAGACTTTACCAATCCACTGTCAATATTAGACAGATCAGCAAGACAGAAAATTAACAAGGATATCCAGGAGTTGAACTCAGATCTGGACCAAGCAGACTTAATAGACATCTACAGAATTCTCCACCCCAAATCCACAGAATATACATGCTTCTCAGCACCACATCACACTTACTCTAAAATTGACCACATAATTGATAGTAAATCACTCCTCAGCAAATGCAAAAGAACAGAAAAAGTAACCGTCTCTCAGACCACAGTGCTGTCAAATTAGAACTCAGGGTTAAGAAATTAACTCAGAACTGCACAACTTCATGGAAACTGAACAACTGGCTCCTGAATGTTGACTGGAAAACAATGAAATGAAGGCAGAAATAAAGATGTTCTTTGAAACCAACAAGAATGAAGACACAAGGAACTCTGGGACACATTTAAAGCAGTGTCTAGAGGGAAATTTATAGCAGTAAATGCCCATGTGAGAAGCGAGGAAAATCTAAAATAGACACCCTATCATCAAAATTGAAAGAGCTAAAAGAGCAAGATCAAAAAATCTCAAAAGCTAGCACAAGACAAGAAATAAACAAGATCAGAGCAGAACTGAAGGAGATAGAGACACAAAATAATCCTTCAAAAATCAACAAATCCAGGAGCTGGGTTTTTGAAAAGATCAACAAAATAGACCACTAGCCAGATTAACAAAAAAGAACAGAGAGAAGAATGAAATAGATTCAATAAAAAATTATAAAGTAGATATCACCACCAATTCCACAGAAATACAAACTACCATCAGAGATTACTACAAACAACTCTATGCACATAAACCAGTAAACCTGGAAGAAATGGATAAATTCTGGACAATTCCAGTCTCCCAAGCCTAAATCAGCAAGAAGTCAAAACCCTGAAGAGACCAATAACAACAGCTGAAGTTGAGGCAGCAATTAATAGACTACCAACCATAAAGAGCCCAGGTCCAGATGAGTTCACAGCTGAATTCTACCAGATGTACAAAGAGGAGCTGGTACCACTCCTTCTGAAACTATGCCAAACAACAGAGAGAATCCTTCCCAAATTGTTTTATGATACCAACATCATCCTGATACTAAAACCTGGCAGAGAGTCAACAAAAAAGAAAACTTCAGGCCAATATTCATGATGAACATAGATGCAAAAATCTTCAATAACATACTGGCAAACCCATTGCAACAGCACATCAAAAGCTTATCCATCATGATCAACTAGGCTTCATCCTGGGGATGCAAGGCTGGTTCAACAGATGCAAGTTTATAAACCTAATCCACCACATAAACAGAACAAAAGACAAAAACCACATGATTATCTTAACAGATGCAGAGAAGGCCTTCAACAAAATTCAACAGCCCTTTACGCTAAAAACTCTCAATAAACTAGGTATCCATGGAATGTATCTCAAAATAAAAGCTATTTATGACAAACTCACAGCCAATATCATATTGAATGGGCAAAAACTAGAAGCATTCCCTTTGAAATCTGGCACTAGACAAGGATGCCCTCTCTCACCACACCTATTCAATATAGTATTGGAAGTTCTAGCCAGAGAAATCAGGCAAGAAAAAGAAATAAAGGTATTCAATTAGGAAAGGAGGAAGTCAAATTATCTTTATTTGCAGACAACATGCTTGTATATTTAGAAGACCCCATCATCTCAGCCCAAAATCTCCTTAAACTGATAAGCAACTTCAGCAAAGTCTCAGGATAAAAAATCAATGTGCAGAAATCACAAGCATTCCTATACACCAATAACAGACTTAAAGAGAACCAAATCAAGAACACACTCCCATTCACAATTGCTACAAAGAGAATAAAATACCTAGGAATACAACTAACAAAGGATGTTAAGGACCTCTTCAAGGAGAACTCCAAACCACTGCTCAAGGAAATAAGAGAGGACACAAACAGATGGAAAAAACATTCCATGTTCATGATTAGGAAGAATCAATACTGTGAAAATGGCCATACTGCCCAAAGGCCATACTGACCTTCTTCACAGAACTGGAAAAAAACATCTTAAACTTAATATGGAACCAAAAGAGAGCCTGCATATCCAGGACAACCCTAAGCTAAAAAAAAAAAAAAAAAAAAAAAAAAAAAAAAAAAAAAAAAAAAAAAAAAAAAAAAAAAAAAAAAAAAAAAAAAAAAAAAAAAAAAAAAAAAAAAAAAAAAAAAAAAAAAAAAAAAAAAAAAAAAAAAAAAAAAAAAAAAAAAAAAAAAAAAAAAAAAAAAAAAAAAAAAAAAGACAAAGCTGTAGGCATCACACTACCTGACTTCAAACTATACTAAAAAGCTACAGTAATCAAATAACATGGTACTGGTACAAAAACAGAGATATAGTCCAATGAAACAAAACAGAGGCCTCAGAGGCAATGCCACACATCTACAACCATCTGATCTTTGACAAACCTGACAAAAACAAGCAATGGGGACAGGATTCCCTCTTTAATGAATAGTATTATGAAAACTGGCTGGCCATGTGCAGAAAGCAGAAATTTGATCCCTTCCTGAAATCTTACACTAAAATTAACTCCAGACAGATTAAAGACTTAAACATAGACCTAACACCATAAAAGCCCTAGGAGAAAACCTAGGCAAAACCATTCAGGACATAGGCATAAGCAAGGATTTTATGACTACAACACCAAAATCATTGGCAACAAAAGCCAAAATAGACAAATGGGATCTAATTAAACCCCAGAACGTCTGTACAGCAAAAGAAACAATCATTAGAGTGATTGGCACCAACAGAAGGGGAGAAAATTTTTGCAATCTACCCATCTGACAAAGGACTAATATCCAGAATCTACAAGGAACTAAAATATATTTACAAGAAAAAAACAAACAAACAAACAAACGCATTCAAAAGTGGGCAAAGGATATGAACAGACACTTTTCAAAAGAAGACATATATGAGGTCAACAAACATACGAAAAGATGCTCATCATCACTGGTCATTAGAGAAATGCAAATCAAAACCACATTGAGATACCACCTCCTGCCAGTTAGAATGGTGATCATTAAAAAAATCTAGAGACAACAGATGCTGGAGAGGATCTGGAGAAAAAGAAACAGGTTTACACTGTTGCTGGCAGTGTAAATTAGTTCAGCCATTGTGGAAGACAGTGTGGTGATTCTTAAAGGACCTAGAAATAAATATTCCATTTGACCCAGCAATCCCATTACTGGGTATATACTCAAAGGATTATAAATCGTTCTATTATAAAGACACATACATATGTATGTTGATTGTGGCACTGTTTACAATAGCAAACACTTGAAACTAACCCAAATGCCGAGCAATGATAGACTGGACAAGGAAAATGTGGCACATATAAACCATGGAATACTATGCAGCCATAAAAAAAGATGAGTTCGTGTCCTTTGCAGGGACATGCATGTATCTGGAAATCATCATTCTCAGCAAACTGTCACAAGGAACAGAAAATCAAACACCACATGTTCTCACTCATAGGCAGGTGTTGAACAATGAGAACACATGGACACAGGGAGGAGAGTATCACACACTGGGTTCTGTTCGGGAGTGCTAGGGGAGGGACAGTGGGGGTTAGGGAGATTGGGGAGGGATAACATGGGGAGAAATTCCAGATATAGGTGACAGAGGGATAGAGGCAGCAAACCACCTTGCCATGTATGTACATGTGCAACAACCCTGAATGATCCGCACATGTACCCCAGAACCCAAAGTACAATAAGAAAAAAAAGATTATCAAAAAAAAGAATAGTAATAGAAATGTTAATTAATTGTATATTTGTCAATATGTCTTCCATGATAACAGTTTTTCCACTTTCTCCTTATCTGGAAAAAGCTATGTGTAGGAGATAGCAAAAATTAAAATACTCTTATCTTCTCTTGAAGATGTGCATACTGTGCCTCCTCTATTTTAATCTAGACAGGACATATGACTAGCTTTGGCTACAGTGTAGGAGAAGGGACAATGTATGAGTTTAGAGACTAAATCTCAAGAGATTCTGCACCATTATGCTCTCCCTGGGGCTGCTACTTTAACAAGTGTTATACTATACTCCCATTAGTGAATGAGAAAGAAGATGAAGCGAGGCCCCAGTTCTCCTTTTCTTTTGACTGTTTCATACAAGTCTTGTTGGGAAAAACTGCAAAGAAGAAAGGACTTACAGAGTGTCTACATAAATTGGTCATGAGTGACATATAAACAGGGAACAACAAACTGCAGAAGGCCGCAGGAGGCCTCTGAGGAGGAAGGCCTCTCCATGCCTCATGTTCTGGTGCAGGGTGAGCTCGGCTCTGTTACCATAAACATGGTGCTCAAGGACGTAAAACCCCTTTGTAGCACTATGATGTAGCCAGACTTGTAGGCCCCTTGTAAGGCCTGTGTTCTATCAGCTGTACATAGACAATAAGCTAAAGATAATCACATGTTCTTGTTTGTGAAACTCCCAAACCGCCACTGGTATCAGTCCTGAGGATGACATACAAGTTCCATCTTACTGATTCACTCCTGGCTCACTGATTCACTACACCATCATTCCACCCCTACCCTATAGATCAAAGTGATTGGTAATCAAGAAATAGAGCTTGGGGCCTTCATTGCCACCAGTAATAAAGTGATGTCCCCCTGGTCTCACTTTTTCTCGTAATCTTTTTCTCATTCATTTGTTGCCACCAAACTCAGGGTAACCACGGGTGATGTAGGGCTGGATCCCTATATTCTGGTGCCCAATATGGGGCTCATGGACCCCTATGTTATGGCACCCAGTGTGTGAGACTCATAGAATCCCTATAAAGGCTCTCTTAAATCATCTGATGTCTAGCTGATTGCAGCTGTATAATTTACCACACTAAGATTTTATACCAAAAGACCCACATAACTGAGCCCAGTCTAGCAGATTTGTGAGATTCATGAACGTTTGTGGTAAGCAGAATTTCTCACCCACTAGATAGATACAAACCATGTATATAAGTACACTGTGAGTTTGGTGTGTTTTCATGATTATTGTTATATTATATGGTATGATTTCATGATTTCATGTTATATGGCATAGTTGGCCTTAATATAGGTTATCTGGGTAAGCTTGACCTAATTACATGAGCCTTTTAAAAGTTTTCTCTAGCTATTCTCAGAAAGAGATATTTAAAAGATCAGAAGCATAGGAGGGTTTTTGACACATGGGAGCTGTTCTCCATGACTAAAACAGAGGAGCCCAGATGGCAAAAACTGGAGAGCAGTCTCTAATTGCTCAGAAAACTAACCAGCCAATAGCTAACGAGGCAAGGGAAACATCAGTTTCTGCAATCGCAAGAAAATGAATTCTACCAACAACCTGAGGGATCTTGGAATTAGATCTTTCCTAAGTCAAGCTTACAAATAAGTACACGACCAGTCAATGCCTTGATGTAACCTTAGGAGACCCTGAGATGAGATCAAAAATGCTGGATTCTTGGCACATGGCCATTGTAAGATTAATAGTATTGTGTTATTTTAAGCTGCTAAATTTGTAGTGTTTTGTTACACAGCAATAGAAAACAAATGCCATAGTTTTTGGTTTAAACTGCTAAGTTGTGTTGATGTTTTATTATAACGCAAAAGTTAACTGAAACCCTAAGAGTAGAAGTCATAAGACGGCAGTTGTGAGCTTGCTGTTGAGTTAGCTAGATCGGAACTGCATTTTGAAGTAGAATCCCATCATCCTAAAAATAATTAATTTTTAAATGTTCATGTAGGGGCATCCCCTCCTCTTGCTTCTCTTCTAAAGGAGGAAACACTCTTCTCTTTTGGGGCATTAGTTTTTCTCAATTATAATAATAAACAAAGATGTAAATATTAACATATTTAATAACAATAGAAAAGGAAAATTGTTAACCTACATTTGAGTATTTCTTTTAATGTTGAAGATTTATCTGAAAATAACCATAGTAATTACCAATCCAGCACAAGTGGTAGGTCACTTCAAAAGATTCAAGCCATCCATTTGAATAACTGAATCATGCCTCCATTAACTCCCTTGATTCTCATTTGCCTTTTCCATATTAGCTTAGGACAACAACCTCAAAATAGTAGGTGATCAATAAAAATTTTGGTGAAGTAATTGCAAAACTATTTTAGAAAAGATTAAAAATATGCTGCAAAATATTACCTCTTGGCTTTCTGTCAAGAAACAGCAGCTAATCATCTAAACTCTATAATAAAAAGGAAATGAAAATCAATGATTTTATCTCATTAGTGTCATTTGTCTTGGATTACTCTAGATAATAGCAGAGTGAGACTCAATTACAAACATACCTTTAACAAGGGTTATTAAAACTAATGGGTGAGATGTCTTCATAGCAAAGGCCTGCTCCTCAATATGTCCAATTTTGCATTTAGTCTCCATATTAGTAAACCTTTAGGGACTAGGAACATATACAGTGGGAAAGAAAAATGTATTATATACCAGACAATTGAGAAACAAGTCTCAGAGTAAATTACCATAGGCAACTAGGAAATATAGGCAATTCTAGGAAAATATCAAATATTACGTAAAAATATTTTAGAAGTAATTATGCTTGTAAAATATATTTCATGTATTATCTGAGTCTGAAAATGTCTCTCTTCTAAAGTTTCTTTTATATTATGATCCTACCCTGGATCCTTTATCTCCAGGGAAGTATTCCTTTATCTCCAGCTTTCAAGCTGATGTAAAATTTCAGTTATGGATTTACAGTTCTTTATAGAAGAATTATTTTGTTTGCCCAATTATAACTGCAAAAATTGTACTAAATGCCTCATAATAATTAAACCAGAGTTAGAATAAGCCAAATGGATACTTTTAAAAAAGATAGTCTATTATTACAAACAAGTTTCATGTTTAATTCTAATTAACAATAGAGGTAGCCATTTATAACACAATGAGTACAAATAAAACAGGCTCTGTTTTAATATTGTATTTGTATATTGTTTAAGGTCATTCTTAAAGAAATTCCACCACTATATTTGTAGATGCACATAATCTTCCAGCTTTATAATTCAAATTTGAGTGCATAAAACTATTGAAACACAAATAATAGAAATATGAAGTCAGGTCCAAGAAAAATGCAAACTCAAATTTTTTCTGATGATATATTTAAATAATAACTAAACACACATGAATTGTGAGAAGACAGAAGAGCATATATCATTGTCTTCACACTATATTGGGAGGGATAAGAACTAGCAAAATCTCCAACATTGCAAGTTACACGATCACATTTTTTAAAACATCAGGCCAGATTAAGAACACAATTTCTATCACATTAAGAATACTAACAACTATTGATTTTTTTAATGACATATGATAGTTTTCCAAATAAAAACTCAGAATTTTAAAGAAGTGCTTTAAGAAAGCTTGAAGATAGAACCATCATTCTGAAAATGAAATGTCTAGAACAGACTGTCCTAGAAAATCAGAAAAGAGCAGAGATTGAAAACTGGAAGCAGAGAGATTGTACAGTGTTCATAAGGACATGTACCAATCAATAATAATGATGATGGTAGTAAAATTACTGGCTACTATGTCAAAGTACATATTCAAGATTATGTTGTAAACATCAGAGTATCTAGCCACATCAAGAGTCAGCATCCTCACATAGCAAAAATAAGCTGGAATTGAGGAACAGTTTTACCATTAAAGAGGACAACGCTCATGTTCCCCAGAGTCCTCAAACACCCTTTTGCCTTACTTTGATTATTTTATTTATTTCCTGTTCCTACATCTATTTGAGAATCTTATCAAAAAACAAAGGAAAATAAAAACCCTCTAGGAAATGAGAAAAGATAACTGTTTTCTAATCTAGTCCTTCTGCCCTTTCATCATTTAATCCCTCCTTTCCTCCTTTTTCTCTCTTCCTCCCATTTTATTAACTGATATATTTGCAAAAGTAAATCAAGAATCATCTATGTTCCAGGATTTGTGCATAGAGCAATGAGCAAGACACAGCATCTGTCCTCATTTACAAAATAGTTCAGCCAGAAACAGAGAGAGGTAAGATGCCAATAATCACACGAAGTGAGAGATGCTATGTCAGTGTTCAGTGTTAAGGGTTAAAGCAAAATTCACGAGTAGTGTTTGGGGGTCAGAGAATATTCAACTGAAGACAGGATGTGAAAATAATGACAAGAAATTAGCCAGGTGAAAAATTTGAGCAAGTTTCTGCCAAAAACCGACAGAATTTGCAAAGTTTGATGATAAGAAAATGAAAGGTATATTCAGGATGCATAAGATGCATCACTCAGTGAAACATGTAAAGCATGTAGAGAAAGAAAGAGCAGACTAAATCATCCTAACAAATTCAGAGTTCATCCAGAGCGCACAGGGTATTAAACCAAGGACGTTAAGTAGTGGAATGTTAGTTTATAAATAATTGTATTTATGAAATACATAATGACACAAATGTTCACATGACACATGTGTTCTCCTTGTTTATGTCTGAAAGACGCTCAATTTTTCATCTCTTCTCATACCACAGCATCAACACAGAAGAAGATTTCTGTAACCAAATGAGGGAGGAGTTTCTCCCCACCACTGAGCAAGCAAACACTTCTGCAGTAGACAACTGAGTGTCGTCCAATTCAATTCTGACACTATCTACTTGGAGATTGCATCAGAACTCACGGGTTTTGGGCTATGCCTCCAAACTATCCCACCCCAGCCTTCAAAGACCAGTTGCAAGTCCAGGTGTTTGGAACTTCTGACCAACTGGACTCAAGTTGGAGTTCACATGGCTCCCTCTGTGGGATCCATTAACTTGCCAGAGCAGATCACAAAACTCAGAGAAGCATACACTACACTATACATTCTTTCCTGTTTTATGTTTCTCTATAACATTATTTTACTTAACATTGCATTATATATCTACTTATTTTGATTTGTTTGTTATCAGTCTCCCTCACTGGAATTTATACTTCAAGACAATGAAGCCAGGATATTTGCTGGATTTTCCCTGTTGTATCTCCCTTCCATAGATTATTTTCACACCCTCTCTGAAACCATTGAGATCCATGCCCAAATAAATAAACATGTGTAGTTTAAATGCAAACTGTCCTCTTTTCATTCTTTACCAGAGATCTATTCCACCACAATTGGCATCTCTAACAGTCAAATATCAGGATAGTGAGCACTTTTGAATTCTGTGCTCAGAGTCTCAGAGACTGATTTTCAAAACCAGAGAGCCAGAAATTGGAGAACACAGTGACAGACAATAAGTAATTCATGGAGTATGAGGATGAATAGTGAGGAAAAACTAAATGTGGATTGAAAATAGGGCCTGAGACAATGCGAGAAAACAAATTGGTCCCCCTTTGGGTGAAACTCTATCTGAAATGACTGACACGATGATTTAAACATATGTATTTTATAAATCTTTAGAAGAATGAGGAGGAAGAAGAGCAAAATGGACAAAGAGAACTGGAAGAAACTGGAAATGGCAGAGTGACCAAAAATGGCTCTGACCATCGTGGAATGAGGCAAATTTTCCATTACAACACTAAGGCTATAATTTGTCTTATGTGGTCTGGCTTGGAAGGTAGCTCTCTAATATTAACATAAGGTACAGACATTGCTTTAAGGCTAGAAACTTAGGCTTACGTATTTTGAGTAATTAGTTTGGCAGTCAAGGCCATATCATGTTTCCTCATTAAGTCAAATTTTCATCATGAATATAATAAAGTTTGAAAATGAATGTTCTGAGATCAGTTTCTATTTTAAATGGTTAACATTCCTGTATGAAAAGGCAATGTCAATGCATATCCCTTCTTGTTTAGGAGCAAGAAATTTTGTAATATCAAACAATATTGTCCACAGAAGTCTGAAATATTAAAATATCCCCAGTGGAATCAGTAGGCAACCACAGACAGAATAGAGTGTCACTGGCATAACAGTGATGAATCAGACTATTTTGTTGGAAAATTGAAGACCATGATAGATAGATAGTAAGGAATTTATTTGGTGAGCAGGCAATCTCTCATGAAAAATATGTTTCCCAGTCAGATACACTAACATTTTGTATTCTCATAAAACCTTAAATATTCATATTTTGGGGGGCTACTCATCTCCTGGCTAATTAAGATGTGCATAAATACAACGTGTAAGTGACATGGTTAAAATCTATTTCTTGAAAAAGAGTAAAACTATTTGGCTGATTTAGTTAAAATTTGTCAATTTAGAGCCTTCATTGTAGAAGGTCAATATCAAGGGGAAAACTAGACTTTGGATTTGAAAAATTCTTACTAATTAGTAGTCCTTTTCTCTGCTGGTTAAATAGATTTGTGTCTACTTTGATATACATGTTTGGAAAATTAAGTGAATTGGGCAAAAATGTTCACTAAGAGTAATAAACTTCATAGCAAAAGTTTCCTAGCCTTTTCATTCTGACATCAAGACACCAATTTGGTGGACATACACATGAATCCTCCTATGTCCTTGAGTACAGGAAGAACCTGTGACTGGCCTTGGATCAACCCAAAATGACAACGTTAATGAGATGTGACACCCTTTATTAGGTTATATTACATTCCAGAGGTGTTGAGATTTATTTTCGTGATCACATTATCTTATAAATGATGTCACTTTAGGAGACTGGGAAGAGAGATTATCCTTCTGGCCATGAACAGGTAAGTTGCCAGGTTGTAAGAAAACCACATGTTCAGGAATCACAGCTGGCCTTTAGGAGTTGAGAGCAACCCTCAACTAACAGTCAGTGAGAAAATTGGAATCTCCAGCCCACAGCCGTAAGGAAATAAGTTAGAAGCAGATTCTTCCTCAGACAAGCATCCAGGTGACCATGCTACTTGGCCAACACCTTGATGACATCCTTGTGAGACCTGGAGCAGAGGACTCAGCTAAGTAGTGCCCAGGCTCCTCAACTGCACAGGGTTAAAGGATAAGTGTATTGTTTTCAGCCACTAAGTCTGTAATTTGTTATGTAGCAATAGAAAACTAATATACCCACTTTGGGAAGCATTATTTTCAACATCTAGCAATAGCAGACTCTAAAGTCAAGGAACACACAGAAACAAAATAATGATGTCAGTTGTTTGAACTGCATCTGACATTATTGCATTAATCTACACAATTGTATTGTCTTCTTCTTGCCTAACATTCCAGGATATTAGACCTACAAAAAGTTGTGCCAAAACAGAGGATATTTGGTCATTATCTTTAAAAATCTTGCAACGTAAAGGACTGGCTTCCAATTATAAAAGAAAAGCTGATGTACTGAAGAGAAAATTTGGGCAAATGGTAAAGCATAATTGAAGTTTGTTACTTATACCTACATATTTTATTTATAAAACAAATAACCCTCTGCAATTTAAGTTAATTTGTGTTTTTTAAAAATATATTTTTATAAGGTACAAGAACATCAGAATACTGAACTTTTATTGAGTTTAGTTGTGAGATACAGTCTTATCTGAAGAGTGGATTTGGTAAAGGAGTTCTCTGAAGTGTGGATTTGGTAAAGGAGTTGCTAATACGTTAAAATTTAATCAGGTAGTTTATAAATCTTAAAGCTCAGTTTAATGTAGGTATCATATATTTCAGTTATAGTAAAAAAGTCATATGGAGTAAATCATCTGTAAGCAAATCAAGAGAAAGAAATGCAACTTGTGTTCAGTCTTGCATTTCCAGTTTCTGGCATAGCAGTATGCATGTTTAGGCATGAAAATGGTTGTGGACCAAAAAAAATATTTAGAGCACAGAAAGCATAATGTAGTAAATTACAGTCCCTGAGGCAGATGATACTTTCAGTTACAGAAGAGAATGAAATTGGTATGATTTATAGGATATAGGGAAAGTGTTAGGGGGAAATGCAGCACTTCAGGTTGTAAGATAGTGGAGGCAGAATAAATAATAAATTCAAATAAAAAATAGCAATTTAGAATTAAAAGATCACATAGTTAAAGCAATGAACCCAGTCTGATGTATAATAATAAACACACTGACTGATCTGGAGTGGACTGATTATACGGAGGCATGACGAAAAATCGGGTAAATTTTCAAAAGTCTAAAATATTTTGGACATTTGAGATTCTCAGTTTGATGTACAAATCAATGGAAAGTAATAGCATGCATATAAGAATAAAAATTGAATAAAGATAATGTTATTTAATAAAGGAAAATGTATACATGAGGTGAATTTTGTTACCTCTTATATATATAGCAGCTGAGAAAATGGGTCCAGAAGTCAGAAGCATGAATTAGAATCCAAGCTCTTTAATTATCTTGCTGTGCTCTGTTCTTCAATATATGCTTAGTTGTAAAATGGGACAATTAAAATACTATTTGTTAGGATTGTTTTACACAAGTCCTTAATTTATAAACTACTTGATTTCTCCCAAAATAGTCGGGATATGTAGTATCATATGTGTACACATAGTTGTTTTCTGTTTAAGAATTGGTTTTCTTTAGACTTTTTTTATAGCTTAAATTTCTGTAATGCATTAGCACTTATGGACAAAAAAATGTGTTAGACAAAAAAAGCATTACTCTAATAGCTAGGCAGATTTGAGATATTACAGATAGGTTTAATGATTCTCTGAAATGTGCTATACCTTACACTTAACATCTGGCCTTTCCCAAGATGTGCCAGTCAATCTTAAATTGTGAAATTTGAGCAACTTTATTAAGAAAAGTAAATTATCAATTCATATTCTTTTTTTTTTTTTTGCAATTTGAAATAGTAGGTTTTTTTTATATATATATACTTTTTATTGCATTTTAGGTTGGGGGTACATGTGAAGAACATGCAAGATTGTTACATAGGTACACACATGGCAGTGTGATTTGCTGCCTTCCTCCCCATCACCTGTATCTGTTATTTCTCCCCATGCTATCCCTCCCCAACTCCCCACCCCCTGCTGTCCCTCCCCTTTTTCCCCCCAACAGACCCCAGTGTGATATGCTCCCCTCCCTGTGTCCATG
>PVKV010014540.1:23906-35402 GCA_004027835.1 Alouatta palliata
CAACATGGTGAAACCCCGTCTCTACTAAAAATACAAAAATTAGCTGGGCATGGTGGCACGTGCCTGTAGTCCCAGCTACTCAGGAGGCTGAGGCAGGAGAACTGCTTGAACCCAGGAGGCGGAGGTTGCGGTGAGCCGAGATCGCGCCATTGCACTCCAGCCTGGGTAACAAGAGCGAAACTCCGTCTCAAAAAAAAAAGAAAAATAAAAAAGAAAAAGAAATGATGGGATGAATAAATAAGAACCTGAGGGTGAAGATCCTCGTGGAGCAAATCAAGTTGCTGACAGGGATGGATTCTGTCCTGTGATGTTCAGGCCTGGATCACCCAAACTGCAGTAGAAAAGCAGGCAAACTGAAAAGGACAGAACTTTTTATCTTAAAGTTGTTACAGGATGAATTGAATGTGTAGGAGTAAGATCAAGATTGGCCTTCAGAGATGATTTTATTATTTTTATTTTTTTATTTTCTTTTGTTCCAAGAACTAAATTTTGTTACTTTTAATAGTTTATACCCACATTCAGACTAAGGAGTACAAAGGAAACAAATGTTGGTGGGGCACAGTGTCTCATACCTGTAATCCCAATGCTTTAGGAGATGGGGGTGGGAGGATAGCTTGAGCCTAGGAGTTTAAGACCAGCCTAGGAAACATAAAGAGACCCCCCTGCTTAGTCCCCATCTCTACAAAAGTAAAAAGAAAAATAGTTAGGCATGGTGGTGTACACAGCATCTGTAGTCTCAGCTACTCTGGATACTGAAATGGGAGAATCCCTTCAGCCTGTGAAGTCAAGGCTGCAGTAAGCTGTGATTATGCCACTGCACTCCAACCTGGGCAACAGAGTGAGAGATCCTGTCTCTTTAAATAAATAAATATTTTAAAAACCAAAGGAAAGAAATTAGAAATGTGAAAGACACCTGGAAACTTGTTCTGTAATTTCCTGGTGGGAGATTGCTTGCCCAGTTTTTTGTGTGTGTGCGTGTGTGTGTGAGATGGAGTCTTGCTCTGTCACCCGGGCTAGAGTTCAGTGGCACAATCTTGGCTTGCTGTGACCTCTGCCTCCCAGCTTCAAGTGATTCTTTTGCCTCAGCCTCCCCATTAGCTGGGATTACAGGCATGCACCACCACACCCAGCTAATTTTTTGTATTTTTAGTAAAGATGGGGTTTCACCATGTTGTCCAGGCTGGTCTTAAACTCTTCATCTCAGATGATGTACCTGTCTAGGCTTCCCAAAGTGCTGGAATTACAGGGGTGAGCCACTGTGCCTGGCCCTAGCTTTTTTTTTTCCTTTAAAGAGTTTTTTTTCTTCTTCTTCTGAGACAGTCTCACTCTGTTGCCCAGGCTGGATTGCAGTGGTGCGATCTTGGCTCACTGCAGCCTCTGCCTCCCAGGTTGAAGTGATTCTCCTGCCTCGGCCTCCCTAGTAGCTGGGGTTACAGACGAGAGCCACCAAGCCTGGCCTTTTTTGTTTGTTTGTTTAAATGGAGTCTTGCCCTGTCACCGAGGCTGGAGTGCAATGGCTTGACCTCGGCTCACCGCAACTTCCAACTCCCAGGTTCAAGCTGTTCCTCTGTCTCAACCTCCTCAGTAGCTGAGATTGCAGGTGTGCACCAACATGCCTGGCTAATTTTTTGTATCGTTAGTAGAGACAGGGTTTCACCATGTTGGCCAGACTTGTCTCAAACTCCTGACCTTGTGATCCACCCACCTCATCCTCCCAAAGTGCTGGGATTACAGGTGTGAGCCACTGTGCCTGGCTCTTTTTTTTTTTAAGAGTACCTGACTTTAGGAAAAAGATTTGCCTAGTTATACAGAGGAGCCAGGTTCAATCAAAGCAGCATTCAAAGATACTTTGCCCACCTGGCCAAAAATACTGTAGAACTAGATATAAGAAGCGGATTGAAGGAGATATGAAGAACATCCCATGAGAAGATTCAACCAAAAGAAATCAGAGGCCACAACCCCTGGCTCTGCTGTAAATGGAGAACTCTGATACTTGGTGCATCTCCCTAAGATGTGTTCCTCTGGTCTTTCCCCAGAACCCTGAACCTGAAGTTGGCCAGGTTGGAAGTGGCCGATGGCAAGAAAATAAGGATCATGCAAAGGCAATCAAAGTGATGCTTAAGATGGCTTCAGAACAGTGGAACTGAGGCCAGGCATGGTGACTCACGCCTGTAATCCTAGCACTTTGGGAGGCCGAGGTGGTCAGATCACTGGAGGCCAGGAGTTTGAGACCAGCCTGGCCAACACAGCAAAACCCTATGTCTACTAAAAATACAAAAGAGTTAGCAGGGCATGGTGGCTCACACCTGTAATCCCAGCTACTCCGGAGGCCAAGGTATAAGAATTGCTTAAACCCAGGAGGTGAAGGTTGCAGTAAGCCAAGATAGCACCACTGCACTCCAGCCTGGGTAACAGAGTAAAATACTGTTTCAAAAAAAAAAAGGATTAGAAAAATAAAAATATTTTAATAGCCAGTATTAACAAAGAAGTGGAGAATTTGGGCTTTCATATACTGTTGGTGGGAATAGAGCATGGTACAAATTTTTAGGTTCATCCTGAATGTTTATAGCCTTTGATAATCCCAGAATTGGGTTAGGTGCAGTGGCTCATGCCTGTAATCCCAGCACTTTGGGAGGTCAAGGCAGGCAGATCATGAGGTCAAGAGATTGAGACCATCTTGGTCAACATGGTGAAACCCCATCTCTACTATAAAATACAAAAATTATCTGGGCATGGTGGTGCACACCTGTAGTCCCAGCAACTTGGGAGGCTGAGGCAGGATAATCGCTTGAACCCAGGAGGCAGAAGTTGCAGTGAGCTGGGCTCGTGCCACTGCACTCCAGCCTGGGGCCTGGCGACAGAGTGAGACTCTGTCTCAAAAAAAAAAAAAAGAAAGAAAATCCCAGAATCTAGGACACATTCTACAAGTGCACAAGATGTGAGAATGTTCCTTGCAGCAGTGTAATAGTCCCTCCTCTCCACTCTCCCCAACAAAGGGAAACAAACTGACAGCCTATATGTAGGCGAATGGCTGAAAAACAAACAATGGATGTGATTCTCCTCATATGAGGTATCTCTAGTAGTCAAATTCAGAGATAGAAACTAGAACAGTGGTTATCAGGCACTGGGTTGGGGGTGGGACAGAATGGGGAGATCTATTTAATAAATACAAAGTTTCTGTTTGAGCAGATGAGAAAGTTCTGGAGATGGATGGTGCTGTGTACTTAATGCCACCCAACTGTGCACCTAAAAATGGTTAAGAGGCACCAGGTGTGGTGGCTCATGCCTTTAATCCCAACACTTTGGGAGGCTGAGGCTGGAGGATCCCTTGAGTTTAGGAGTTTGAGACCAGCCTGAGCAATACGGTGAGACCTCCGTCTCTCAAAAAAAAAAAAAAAAAAAAAAAATTAGTCAGGCATGGTGGTGCACACCTGTTGTCCCAGCTACTCAGGAGGCTGAGGTGAGAGGATCACCTGAGCCAGGTCAAGGTTGCAGTGAACTGTGATCATGCCTCTACTATCCTCCAGCATGGGTGACAGAGAGAAACCCTGTATCAAAAAAAAAAAGCAAAAAAAAGGTTAAGAGTATAAATTTTATGTGTGTGTATTTCATCAGAATTTATTTATTTATTTATTTATTTATTGAGACAGAATCTTGCTCTGTTGCCAGGCTGGAGTGCAGTGGCACGATCTCAGCTCACTGCAAACTCCGCCTCTGAGTTCAAGTGATTCTCGGAGCCTCCCAAGTAGCTGGGACTACAGGCACATGCCACCATGCTCGGCTAGTTTTTGTATTTTTAGCAGAGACAAGGTTTCACTATGTTGGCCAGGCTGGTCTCAAATTCCTGACATCAAAATCCGCCCACCTCAGCCTCCCAAAGTGCTGGGATTACAGGCATGAGCCACTGCACCCAGCTTAACCCATTATTATTAATAATTACATTTGTAAAAATAGAGCCAATCTATACCTGCTATTCACCAATTTTCTTTGTCCTTACATGGACATCTTTCTATGGTAGAATGTGTCTACCTACTAATTTTCAAATGACTGCATAATATCCCATCATTGTAAGACTGTTCCATAGTTTTTGTTGTTATTGTCTAGCTGTGATAAAATCTATGGTACATAGGCCAGGCACAGTGGCTCACACCTATAATTCCAGCATTTTGGTAGGCTGGGGAGGGTGGATCACCTGAGGTCAGGAGTTTGAGACCAGCCTAGTCAACATGGTAACACCCCATCTCTGCTAAAAATAGAAAAATTAGCTGGGCGTGGTGGTGAGTACCCGTGGTCCCAGGTTATGGGGAGGCTGAGGCACAAGAATCATGAGAATCATTTGAACCCAGGAGGTGGAAGTTGCAGTGAGTAGAGACTGCACCACTGCACTCCAGCCTGGGCAACAGAGAGAGACTTTGTGTCAAAAAGAAATATATATATATATATACATGCATATATGTTATATATATATATATATATATATACATGTTATATATATATGTTATATACATGTTATATATGTATGTATGAGATGCAGTTTTGCTCTTGTTGCCCAGGCTGGAGTGCAGTGGTACGATCTCGGCGCACTGCAACCTCCGCCTCCCGGGTTCAAGTGATTCTCCTGCCTCAGTCTCCCTAGTAGTTGGGATTAGAGGTACACACCACCATGCCCGGCAGAGGCTGTGGTGAACCGAGATCATGCCACTGCACTCCAGCCTGGGCAACAGATAGATACTGTCTCAAAAAAAAAAAAAGGGTTAGAAGCTGAGGGAATATGCAGCAAACTGCTAGCAGTGTTTGGGTAAGAGAAGTGTTATGGGGAGTGTCCACTGTGCATTACAAACTTTTGTAATGTTTGAAGTCAAAACCAGAAAGGATTTTTTTTTTTTTTTGAAAGGGAATTTCGCTCTGTCCCCAGGCTGGAGTGCAGTGGTGTGATCTGGGCTAACTGCAACCTCCACCTCCCTTCAAGCCATTCTCCTGCTTCAGTCTCCTGAGTAGCTGAGATTACAGACACATTCCACCACAGCCAGCTAATTTTTGTAATTTTAGTAGAGACGGGGTTTCATCATGTTGGGCAGGATGGTCTCGAACTCCTGACCTCATGATCTGCCCTCCTTGGCCTCCCAAAGTGCTGGATTACAGGTGTGAGCCACCTCGCTGTCCAGAATTTTTTTTAAAAAAAACCTTCAGACTCTTGGCCAGGCGTGGTGGCTCATGCCTGTAATCCAAGCACTTTGGAGGCCAAGGCGGGCGGATCACCTGAGGTCAGGAGTTCAAGACCAGCCTGACCAACATGGTGAAACCTCGTCTTAAAAAAAAAAAAAAAGAAATGTAAAGTTGCCTTATGTTCTTTGGGAAGGCTTATATTTGGCCGGGCGCGGTGGCTCAAGCCTGTAATCCCAGCACTTTGGGAGACCGAGGCGGGTGGATCACGAGGTCAAGAGATCGAGACCATCCTGGTCAACATGGTGAAACCCCGTCTCTACTAAAAATACAAAAATTAGCCGGGCACGGTGGCACGTGCCTGTAGTCCCAGCTACGCGGGAGGCTGAGGCAGGAGAATTGCTTGAACCCAGGAGGCGGAGGTTGCGGTGAGCCGAGATCGCTCCATTGCACTCCAGCCTGGGTAACAAGAGCGAAACTCTGTCTCAAAAAAAAAAAAAACCTTCAGGCCAGGCATGGTGGCTCATGCCTGTAATCCTGGCACTTTGGGAGGCTGAGGCGGGTGGACTGCCTGAGCTCAGGAGTTTGAGACCAGCCTGAGCAACATGGTGAAACCCTGTCTCTACTAAAATAGAAAAAAAATCAGCTGGGTGTGATGGTGTGTGCCTGTAGTCCCAGCTACTCGGGAGGCTGAAGCAAGAGTATCAGTTGAACCCGGGACCCAGGAGGTGGAGGTTGCAGTGAGCTGAGATCGCAGCACTGCACTCCAGCCTGGGTAACAGAGTGAAACTTCATGGGAAAAAACAAAACAAAACAAAACAAAACAAAAAACCACCTTCTTACGCCTGTAATCCCAGCACTTTGGGAGGCCGAGGTGGGGATTACCTGAGGTTGGGAGTTCAAGACCAGCCTGACTAACATGGAGAAACCCCATCTCTATTAAAAATACAAAATTAGCCAGGCTTGGTGGCACGTGCCTGTAATCACAGCTACTCAGGAGGCTGAGGCAGGTGAATGGCTTGAACCCGGCAGGCAGAGGTTGCAGTGAGCCGAGATTGTGCCATTGTACTCCCAGCCTGGGCAACAAGAACAAAACTCTGTCAAAAAAAAAAAGGAGGCCCTGAAAAGGACATGATCTAGCTTACTTTTCCATCAAGGTGCCAGTCAACCTCTCTCTCTTCTGGAATCTCAGATAGCTTCATCTGGATTCTTTATCATTATACCAGAAGAAGGGTAAGTGTTCACTCTGGGAAACCAGCTCTAAAGGAAGTGAAATGTCCTTCATGAGACCCCAAACTGAAGCAAAAGGAAGGTTGGAATGCTAATCTTCCAACATGATATCCAAGGCCTCTTTCTAATGAACACTCCTTTCTTTGGACAGGAGGCAGGTATTATGCTTCCTCAAGACTCTAGCACCTAGGACAGGAACTGGGACAGAATTCATAGCCAATGAATGTTTACTGAATGAATGAAGAAAGAAAGAGGGCAGTGGCATGATGTTGGTTCATTGCAACCTCCCAGTCCCCGGCTCAGGTGATCCTCCCACCTCAGCCTCCCAAGTAGCCGGGATTACAGGTCTGCGCCACCACGCCTGGCTTATTTTTCTATTTTTAGCAGAAACTGTAAACCAGAGGGAGAGTAAGTGTTTCTACTCATTAATAAAAGACACTTTACTGCTTTAGAGCTCCATATTGCCCAAGCTGGTCTCGAGCTCCTAGCCTCAAGCGATCTGCCCACCTCAGCCTCCCAAAGTGCTGGGATTACAGGCGTGAGCCACTGTGTCCGGACAAATTTTTGTTTTTTGTTTTTGAGATGGAGTCTCACTCTGTCATCCAGGCTAGAGTGCAGTGGTGCGATCTCAGCTCATTGCACCTCCGCCACCCAGGTTCAAGAGATTCTCCTGCCTCAGCCTCCCAAGTAGCTGGATTATACGTGCACGCCACCACGCCCAGCTAACTTTTGTATTTTTAGTAGAGACAGGATTTCACCATGTTAGTCAGGCTGGTCTTGAACTCCTGACCTCATGATCCACCTGCCTTGGCCTCCCAGAGTGCTGGGATTACAGGCATGAGTCACCGCGCCCAGCCAAATTTTTGTATTTTTTGTAGTGACAGGGTCTTGCTGTGTTACCCAGGCTGGTCTCGAACTTCTAGGCTCAAGCCATCATCCTGCCTCAGCCTCCCAAAGTGCTGAAATTACAGGCATGAGCCCCCATGCCTTGCCAGAACTTGTACTCTTTATACCTTGACCCAACTCTTAATAAGCCTCTTCTCTGTGCCCAGCACTGTGCTAGGTACTAGGAATTCAGAGATGGAGTAGAAACTGTTCTTGCCTTGGTGGCATACCATCTACTCGGAGAGAAGCTCATAGAGATAGTTACTGGCCAGAGAGATGGGGCTCCCTCAAGGCAAACATGGATGTATAGTGCATGAGCACAAGCACTGTCCCACTGGCACCTGAATGCTGCTTACCATGGGTAAAGCATATGCCCAGGCAGGAGAGGATGCTGAAAAGGTGGCTATAGCCAGACCACAAAGGGCCGTGGGTACCACACTGAGAAGTTTGGACTGACACCTGGGTCCTGCTTTTTGTTTGGAATATGTGGTCATCTTTTATTTTTTTGAGATAGAGTCTCACTCTGTCACCCAGGCTGAAGTGCAGGAGTGCAATCTTGGTTCACTGCAATCTCTGCCTCCTGGGTTCAAGCAATTCTAGTGCCTCAGCCTCCCAAGTAGTTGGGACTACAGGCATGTACCACCATGCCCAGCTAGTTTTTGTATTATTATTATTATTATTATTTTTTGAGACAGAGTCTTGCTCTGTCGCCCAGGCTGGAGTGCAATGGCAGAATCTTGGCTCACTGCAACCTCTGCTTCCCGGGTTCAAGCGATTTTCTTGCCTCACCCTCCTAAGCAGCTGGGACCTCAGCCATGTGCCCCCACACCCAGCTAATTTTTGTATTTTTAGTAGAGACAGGGTTTCACCATATTGGCCAGGCTGGTCTTGAACTCCTGACCTTGTGATCCACCTGCCTGGGCCTACCAAAGTGCTCGGATTACAGGCATGAGCCACCACGCCCGGTCCTAGAATATGTGATCATCTTTTCTATCAGTTAGCACATCTGTACAGTAATACACTGAAATATTAAAATATGTTAATAGTATTGTAAATAAAAGCCCGATTGTCTTCACAGTTAGAAAAACCATACCTAAAATTTGGTCCTTTATATATATATATGTGTGTATATATATATATACATATACATATATATATATATATGTATATATATATATATATATTTTTTTTTTTTTGAGACAGAGTTTTGCTCTTGTTGCCCAGGCTGGAGTGCAGTGGTGCAGTCTCAGCTTGCCACACCTCTGCCTCCCGGGTTCAAGCCATTCTCCTGCATCAGCCTCCCGAGTAGCTGGGATTACAGGAACGTGCCACCAGGCCTGGCTAATGTTTTTGTATTTTTAGTAGAGACACGGTTTCACCATGTTGGTCAGGCTGGTCTCAAACTCCTGACCTCAGGTAATCCACCCACCTCAGCTACCCAAAGTGCTGGGATTATAGGTGTGAGCCACTGCATCCAGCCTGGTCCTTTATATTCTAAAATGTTTCTCCAAAGGATGGCAAAAGAAACTGATATGCAAATAAGATTTTTTTTGATGCCTCGTACCCTCTAAGCTGATGGCATGTGTGGTAACTATAGCCACAATGTGTGGACCTATCAGACTGTGACTCTACCTAAAAGATCTCAAAATAGCTCTGCTCTGCTCTCTGCAGCAGGCAAGCGTCTGCTCTATTCGGCAGTAGTTCCTTCTTTACTATTGTTGCTATGTGACAAACGATTGGCTCTCAGTGTTAATCCAAGCCTGCCAGAGAAGGAGGGTGGGCAGAAGGCTTTGGGAAAAGCATGTTTTCTATAATGTAATGTAACAATCAGGTCCTGAGCATTTCTTAGGGAACTGGGCCTGAAGATACAAATATCTGGTTCAGTTCAACAAACATGAATTAACTCCTCTGTGGCAGGCACTGTGGTGGGCAGCAGGGATACAAGAATAAATAAAACTTGGCGTGATGGCTCACATCTGTAATCCCAGCATTTTGGGAGGCTGAGGCGGCTGGATCATAAGGTCAGGAGTTCCAGTCCAGCCTGGCCAAAATGGTGAAACCCCGTCTCTACTAAAAATACAAAAATTAGCCTGGCATGGTGGCACACACCTGTAATCCCAGCTACTTGGGAGGCTGAGGCAGAGAATTGCTTAAACCCCGGTGGTGGAGGTCGCAGTGAGCCAAGATCGTGCCACTGCACTCTATCCTGTGTAACACAGCAAGACTCTATCTGGACAGCTGGAAAACAAGTCCACAGGAAAATCAGACTCAGTCCATGTCCCTGAGGGTCTTACTATCTAGTGAAAGAGAAGTGTAAACACAATAGATCAATGACAATACGTTTTTTTTTTTTTTTTGAGACAGAGTCTCACTCTGTCGCCAGGCCGGAGTGCAGTGGCACGATCTTGGCTCACTGCAACCTCCACCTCCTGGGTTCAAGCGATTCTCATGCCTCAGCCTCCTGAGTAGTTGGGATTACAGGAATGCACCAACACACCCAGCTAATTTTTGTATTTTTAGTAGACACGAGGTTTCACCATGTTGACCAGAATGGTCTCGATCTCCTGACCTCGTGATCCGCCCACCTCGGCCACCCAAAGGGCTGGGATTATAGGCGTGAGCCACAACACCTGGCCCAATGACAGTACTTTGTAGTGGAAGTTAATACGGAGGTTCACACAAAGATGACGGTATAACTGCAACGGCCTGGAAATGTTGATGTTCCTCTAGGAGAAAGCCTAGGAACTGAGTCTTTTTTTTTTTTTCGAGACAGAGCCTCCCTCTGTTGCTCAGGCTGGAGTACAGTGGCGTGATCTCAGCTCACTGCAACCTGCCCCTCCCAGGTTCAAGTGATTCTCTTGCCTCAGCCTCCTGAGTAGCCAGGATTACAGATGCCCGCCACCACCCCTGGCTAACTTTTGTACTTTTAAGTATAGATGTGGTTTCACCATGTTGGCCAGGCTGGTCTTTTTTTTGTCTTTTTGTTTTTTTCCTTTTTGTGGAGAACAGGATCTCGCTATATTGCCCAGGCAGGTCTTGAACTCCTGGGCTCAAGCTATCCTCCCACCCTCTGCCTCCCTAAGAGCTGGGATTACAGGCATTAAGCACAGCGCCTGGCCCAGGCTGGTCTTGAACTCCTGACTTCAAGTGATCTGTTCGCCTCCACCTCCCAAAGTGCTGGGATTACAGGCGTGAGCCACCGTGCCCAGGAGTAGCTGAATCTTGAATGATTCCGAATGGTTTTCCTGGGCAAAAGGAAGAAGCCATGTGAAATAATTGGACAACTGCCTGGTTCTGCAGTCAAGGCACAAGTAAGGGGAACATGGCCAGGGCCGGCACAGCAAATTTATAAAGCCCAGCACCTGGACAGCAGGCACTGGTGATGTGGCTTACTGGAGAGAGGCATGTATGGCACTGCCTGATGATATAAGATGTTTGAGGGTATCACAGTTGCTAGAGGCATACAAGACAGCAAGCCTTGGCCAAGCATGATGGCTCATGCCTGTAGTCCCAGCATTTTGGGAGGCCGTGGTGGGAGGAGCATTTGAGGCCAGTAGTTTGAGACCAGCTGGGCAACACAACAGGACTGCATCTCTACAAAAAATTTAAAAATTAGCCAGATTTGGTGGTGAATGCACACCAGTAGTCCCAGCTACTTGGGAGACTAAGGAGGGAGGATCGTTAGAACCCAGGAGTTCAAGGCTGCTGGGAGCTGTGATTGCGCCACTGCACTGTAGCCTAGATGACATAGTTAGACCCTGTCCTATAAAAAAAAAAAAAAAAAAAAAGGCAGCAAGCTTTCACCACTCCATGCTCCTCCAGCCTGAGGAACATCCTATTCCATATGGGTTGCCAAGAACACAGGGCTTCAGGTGCATCTCCATGAGACACAGGAGGAATGCCTGGCTTGTCTTCCTCCTTGCAGCCTCGCTGCAACTTGATCTTTTGTACTATTTTGATTCATCTTGGCATAAATCAAAGTGAAAGCAATTTCGTATCAAATCCAAATCAGCACCTCGGTTTAAATTCTTGAACCTCAATTAAATTCTCTACTTTGACCTAGCTCAGCTTTCTTGGTAAGAGAAACAGACCCTTGAAAGGGCTGATGAAGTCACTGTTCCTGCTGCTAAATGTGTCGAAAAGCCAGTAGGAAGATTCATTAAGTGATTTATTTATTTATCAAAAATGTTTTCGGCCGGGCGCGGTGGCTCACGCCTA
>PVKV010014540.1:45080-57533 GCA_004027835.1 Alouatta palliata
AAGAGATCGAGACCATCCTGGTCAACATGGTGAAACCCCGTCTCTACTAAAAATACAAAAAAATTAGCTGGGCATGGTGGCACGTGCCTGTAGTCCCAGCTACTCGGGAGGCTGAGGCAGGAGAATTGCTTGAACCCAGGAGGCGGAGGTTGCGGTGAGCCGAGATCGCGCCATTGCACTCCAGCCTGGGTAACTAGAGGGAAACTCCGTCTCAAAAAAAAAAAAAAAAGCAAAAAAAAAAAAGAAGCTTCTGCAGTCATCAGGTAAGAGGAGACAGGAGGCTGGATTAAGGGGGTATGGTGGGGCCAGAAAGGACAGGATGGATTCAGTAGACCCTGAGAACTTGGAATCTATAGACATGGTAATTGGATAACAGAGTAAAGGAAATGGAGGATCCTTATAATAATAAAAGCTGCTATTTTGTAAGAATTTCCTGTGTGGGCAGCACCTGTCCAGCACTTGGTGTGATTCTGTCACTCAGTCTTCTCTGCAACCAGGGAAGTAGGTACTGCCACAATTAGAGTTTACAGATTACAAGTTGAAGGAGGTTAAGAAATTTGATGGCTCATCCCTGTAATTCCAGCACTTTGGGAGGCCAAGGTGGGTGGATTGCTTGAGCTCAGGTGTGTGACACCAGCCTGGGCAACATCACAAAACCCCATCTCTACCAAAAATACAAAAATTGCTGGGTGCGGTGGCATGTGCCTGTAGTCCCAGCTACTCGGGAGGCTGAGGCTGGAGGATTGCTTAAGTCCAGGAGTTCTGGTCTGTAGTGTACTATGCCAATAGGGTGTCCCCACTAAGTTCAGCATCAATACTGTGACCTCCCAGGAGCAGGGAACCACCAGGTTGCCTAAGGAGGGGTGAACCAGCCCAGGTTGGAAACAGAGCAGGTCAAAACTCCTGTGCCGATCAGTAGTGGGATCCCGCCTGGGCAACATAGCAAGACTCTGTCTCTAAAAAAAAAAAAAAAAAAAAAAAAAAAGGGAAAATTAGTAGTCATGGTGGCGTACACCTGTGGTCCCAGCTACTTGAGAGACTGAGGTGGGAGGATCTCTTGAGCCCAGGAGGTGAGGGTGCAGTGAGAAACCACCAAGTCCAAGGAACACAGAGACAAACCCAACCCTGTTTGTGTCCTCATAAAACTTCAGGGCCAAGAATGGTGACGTTAGAGAAGGGTAGGTGTGCACAGGGAGCTGTCAGAGCACTGGGCAGGGAGAGGAGATCTAATCCAAATTGAGGAGAAGGTTTCTTAATACAAGATGTAGCTGGAGGTAAATCTTATTTTTGATTTTTTATTTTTTTGAGACAGAGTCTGGCTCTGTTGCCCAGGCTGGAGTGCAGTGGCACAATCTCTGCTCACTGCAACCTCCACCTCCTGGGTTCAAGTGATTCTCCTGCCTCAGCCTCCCAAGTAGCTGGGATTACAGAGATGTGCCACCATGCCCGACTAACTTTTTGTATTTTCAGTAGAGACGGGTTTCATCATGTTGGCCAGACTGGTCTTGAACTACTGACCTCTGGTCTCCCAAAGTGCTAGGATTGCAGGAGTGAGTCACCATGCCTGGCTGTCATTTAATTTTTATGGAAAATTGCCCAGGGGAAAAGCAAATGAATTGTTAGAACAAAAAGGCCAGGGAATCTTTATCATTTCTAAGTGAACAAGGCAAAATCCTATCAACAGGAAGAAATTATACTTTTCGTGTGACTACTCAGTATGAGGTTGGGAGAAAATGAATTCTATGGTGATGAGGTGACTTTGCCCTTTGGTAACTGAGGAACAAAACACCTCCAGCCACTGATGATAGAGACTGAACTGAAGAGGAAATGCCAAAGATTTTACAGCTCCCTAGGAGGTCTAGCACTCCCTCTCTGCCCCATCTTCCTCAGAAACCAAGTAGACCTCCAAGTGGAGGAAGGCGACATCAGAAGCGAATGATCTGGGACTGCTGTCACACCAGAGGGATGAGGAGAGAGGAGAACGAGGGAGCTTTCATGTGCCGGCAATCGGGAGGCTTCACTGCTCTTGAATCTCATTTTCTGGGCTCTGTTCCCCTGCTTTTAAAATGCTGAGCTTGGCCGGACGCGGTGGCTCTCGTCTGTAATCCCAGTACTTTCAGAATTCAAGGCAGACAAATTACTTGAGCCCAGCAGTTAGAGACCAGCCTGGGCAACATGGCAAAATCCTGTTTCTAAAAAATACAAAACTTAGCTGGGCTTGGTGGTACCTCCCTGTAGTCTTTGCTACTCGGTAGGCTGAGGTGAGAGGATTGCTTGAGCCCAGCAGGTTGAGGCTGCAGCGAGCCTTGAAGGAGCCACTGCACTCCAACCTGGGTGATAAAATGAGACCCTATTTCAAAATAAAACAAAACAAATAAAATGTAGAACTCAAGGCTGGGGTCAGTGGCTCATGTCTGTAATCCCAGCACTTTGAGAGGCCAAGGCAGGAGGATTACTTGAGCTCAGGAGTTCAAGACCAATGTATCAAAACCCTGTCTCCAAAAAATAAAATAAAATAGGCTAGGTGCAGTGGCTCACACCTGTAATCCCAGCACTTTGGGAGGCCGAGGCGGGGGAATCATGAAGTCAAGAGATTGAGATCATCCTGGCCAACTTGGTGAAACACTGTCTCTACAAAAATACAAAAATTAGATGGGTGTGGTGGTGCGCACCTGCAGTCCCAGCTACTCAGGAGGCTGAGGTAGAAGAATCGCTTGAACCCGGGAGGCAGAGGTTGTAGTGAACCCATCACTGCACTCTAGCCTAGCGACAGAGTGAGACTCTGTCTCAAAAAAAATAAAAAATAAAAAACAAATAAGATAAAATAGGCCGATGTGGTGGCTCATGCCTGTAATTCCAGCACTTTGGGAGGCCAAGGTAGGTGGATCACAAAGTCAAGAGACGGAGACCATCCTGGCCAACATGGTGAAGCCCCATCTCTACTAAAAATACAAAAATTAGCTGAGCGTGGTGGTGCACGCCTGTAGTCTCAGCTACTTGGGAGGCTGAGACAGAAGAATTGCTTGAACCCAGGAGGCAGAGGTTGCAGTGAGTTGAGATTGCGCCATTGCACTCCAGCCTGCCAACAAAGCGAGGCTCCGTCAAAAAAAAAATGCAAAAATTAGCTGGGCATGGTGATGGGCGCCTGTAATCCCAGCTACTTGGGAGGCTGAAGCAGGAGAATTGCTTGAACCCAGGAGGCAGAGGTTGCAGTGAGCCAAGATCGCACCAATGCACTCCAGCCTGGACAACAGAGCAAGACTCCGTCTCAAAAAAAAAAAAATGGCCTGGTGCAGTGGTTCATGCCTGTAATCCCAGCACTTTGGGAGGTCGAGACAGGTGGATCACCTAAGGTCAGTAGTTCGAGACCAGCTTGGCCAATATGGTGAAACCCCATCATTACTAAAAATACAAATAAATTAGCTGGGCGTGGTGGTATGTGCCTGTAATCCCAGCTACTTGGGAGGCTAAGGCAGGAGAATCACTTGAACCCAGGAGGCAGAGGTTGCAGTGAGCCAAGATTGCACCACTGCACTCCAGCCTGGGCAACAGAGCGAGATTCTGACTCAAAAAAAAAAAAAAAAAAAAGATTCTGCCGTTGTTAGGTAAAGTGTGATATCAGAGTCTATTGTCTCTGCCTCCTGTGGAGACAGTGGAAGGTGAGAAACAGGCCGGCAGCAGTGGCTGATGCCTGTAACCTCAGCACCTTGGGAGGCTGAGGCAGGAAGATCGATTGAGTCCAGGAGTTCAAGACCAGCCAGGACAACACAGACAGACCCCATGTCCACAAAACATTTAAAAATTAGCTGGATGTGGTAGCACAGACCTGTGTCCCAGCTACTTAGGAGGCTGAGGCAGGAGGATCACTTGAAATGTGAAGGCTGCAGTGAGGACACTGCTGGTTGACTTCTCAGCAATCATGGTCCCTCCAACTCCCTCCTACTAGAACCTCGTTTTTGTTCAGCTGTTTTCCCAGTTTACAGTTATCCTGCATAATTATTAACAGTATTCCTTTTTATTCAAAAGTGGAGAAAAAAGAAAAATAGTTTGGTAGCTCTTCAAAAAGTTAAACACAGTATTACCCTATAATCCAGCAGTTCCACGGTATATATCTGAAAGAACTGAGAACAGAGTTAGGCTGAGCATGGTTGTTCATATCTGTAATCCCAGCACTTTGGGAGGCCGAAGTGGGAGGATCATTTGAGCTCAAGAGTTTGAGACAAGCCTGGGCAACATGGTGAAACCCTATTTCTACAAAAACTACAAAAATTAGCTGGGCATGGTGGCTTGCACCTGTAGTCTCAACTACTTGCGACTCTGAGGTAGGGGGATTACTGCAGCTCAGGAGTCTGAAGCTGTAGTGAGCTATGACTATACCACTGCACTCCAGCCTGGGCAACAGAGTGAGAACCTGTCTCAAAAAAAAAAAAAAAAGTACTGGGCACCGTGGCTCACACCTGTAATCCCAGCATTTTGGGAGCCCGAGGCGGGTGGATCACCTGAGATCAGTAGAGGGCTTGAGAGAAGCCCAGCCAACATGGTGAAACCTGTCTCTACTAAAAATACAAAAATTAGCCAGGTATGGGGGTGGGCATCTGTAATCACAGCTGCTAGGGAGGCTGAGGCAGGAGAATTGCTTGAACCTGGGAGGCAGAAGTTGCAGTGATCTGAGATCGCACCAGTGCACTCCATCTTGGGCAACAGAGCAAGACTCTGTCTCAAAAAACAAAACAAAACAACAACAACAACAACAAAACAAAAAAAGAAACAAACAAAAAAATTAGCTGGGCGCGGTGGCGCATGCCTGTATTCCCAGCTACTGGGGAGGCTGAGGTGGGAGGATCGCTTGAGCTGGGGAGGTGGAGGTTACAGTGAGCCTATATCTCGCCACTGCACTCCAGTATGGGTGACAGAGCCAGATCCTGTCTCAAAATAAATAAATAAATAAAAATAACAGCAGATGTTTTAAAGTATCATAGATTGATAAATTATATGGTCAGTATATATACACACACACACACACACACACACACATCTCTATATCAATATATATATGTATATTTTATATAAGTGGAAAGATACATATCTTCACATGCAAAGCACTCACCTGCTTCTAAGTAGAGAAAACAGAAAATCTCAGTGTGTTCAGCTCAAGTCCATAATTCTTCATCAGGTCTAGATATAGGTAATACCTATAAACTGAAAGACAAACTCTCTTTCAATATACAACAGTGGAATAGAAAAAAAAAAATCATAATAAAAATGACCACTCTGGGCTGGATGTGATGGCACATACCTGTAATCCCAGTACTTCGTGAGGCTGAGACAGGAGGATGTTTGAGCCCAGGAGTTTGAGACCCACCTGGGCAACATCGCAAGACCCCCATCTCTACAAAAAATAAAATAAAAAAATTAGCCAGGCGTAGTGAGGCATGCACACCCGTAGTCCCAGCTACTTGGAGGCAGAGGTGGGAGTATCCTTTGAGTTCAGGAGGTTGAGGCTGCAGTGAGCTCTGATTCTACTATTGCACTCTTGCCTAGGCAACAAAAGCCAGACCCCGTCTCAAAAGAAAAGAAAAGAAAAGAAAAGATAAAAGCACTCTGAAAATGAGAGGATATGAAACACAATGCAGGTGCTGGTCCCTTGCAGTCCGTAAAGGTATCTGGGCAGGAACAGGGAAGGTTCGCTTGCATGGCAGTAGAATCAATTCTTGGATGCAACTATCTGATAGCCCATAGCTCTGCCTTCTGGGAGGTTCTTCCTTTGGCATTATCCACCATGAACATGGGTGAGGTGGGCATTGGAGAGATGTGGCCTGTTGTAAGCTGCCCAGTTTTCAGAGCCTGCCTCCTGCTCGTGCAGGTTTTGGAGACTGGGAATGGCTTCAGGGGTTGAGTAGCTACAATTTTTGTGGGCCAGCTAGCAGTTTCTTTGGTAATATGATTCCTTCAAACATTTAGCAGGTTTCTGACTATTGGTTTAATTGTGCTAATGACTACAACTGAAGATCTCATCTAGACACATCCTTTTTGTTTTTTGTTTTTTTTTTTTTTTGGAGACACAGTCTTGCTCTATCCCCCAGGCTAGAGCACAGTGGCAAGGTCTCAGCTCACTGCAACCTTTGCCTCCCGGCTTCAAGCAATTCTCATGCCTCAGCCTCTGGAGTAGCTGGGATTACAGGCACCTGCCACCCACACTGGCTAATTTTTGTATTTTTAGTAGAGACAGGGTTTTACCATGTTGGCCAGACTGGTCTTGAACTCCTGGCCTCAGGTGATCTGCCCGCCTCGGATCCTCCCAAAGTGCTGGGGGATTCCAGGGGTGAGCTACCACGCCTGGCCTAGACACATCTTTTAAGCCTCAATACTGTTCTTTGGTCTTCTACAAATGAGCCTCTGTGCTGAGCTTGAAGGCGGCAAGCCACTTCAATCCTTCTGAAACAGGTTGAGAAGCCAACATCTTTACTCCCAGTTTTGCCTCTCAGTTCGTAGCCCCTGGGGGAAGTTAAGTCTTATCTCTTGCTAAGGCTACTGCTCCCAAGCCATTCTTTGTAAGTATTTAGATCTGAAATACCAAAGCAGATGCCTTTTTTCCCCCCCAGTCCTGAAAATCTCTGCATTATAGAACTCCTGAGCAATTGTAATTGGGGATTACCAGCAGAGTACAGTAATAGGCATATTTTCGTATAGGTAAATACAAAAGACAAGTATAAACGCATTTTGTTTACCTTTTTCTCCTGTGTCATTTAAAAGACAACTGCATAAAGCAAGAATTATAAATCTGTTGATGAGCACACAGTGTATAAAAGTGTAATTTATTTCAAGGATATGTTATCTAAGAAAACAATGTAACCTGTGACAATAATAGCAGGAGGGAGGAGGAAAACAGTCATAGAGAAGTAAAGTCATTTATTATTGGAATTAAGTTGCTATTAATCCCAGCCAGAGTGTTATGATACACTAGATCACCCCACTTAGCAATTTTGATTTCTGTGGTTACCTGCGGTTAACTACCCTCAGCAAATATTAAATGGAAAATTCCAGAAATAAACAATTCATGTTTTAAATTTTGAGCAGTTCTGTGTAATATGATGAAATCTCATGCCATCCCGCTCTGTCCTGCCCAGGATGAGAATGATCCCTTTGTCCAGTGTGTCCAGACTCTAGATGCTACTGGTGGTCACTTAGTAGCTTTCTCGGTTATCAGATTGTCTCAAGATTATAGTGCCTGTGTTCGTTATCCTTTTTTTTTTTTTTTTTTTTGAGACAGAGTCTCACTGTCACCAGGCTGGAGTACAGTGGCGTGATCTTGGCTCACTGCAATCTCTGCCTCCTGGGTTCAAGTGATTCTCCTGCCTCAGCCTCCCGAGTAGATGGGACTACAGGCATGTACCATCACGCCCAGCAAATTTTTTAATTTTAGTAGAGACGGGGCTTCACCATGTTGGCCGGGCTGGTCTTGAACTCCTGACCTCAGGTGATCTGCCCGCCTCGGCCTCCCAAAGTGCTGGGATTACAGGCATGAGCCACTGCACTTGACCAATTTTATGTATGTATGTATGTATGTATTTATTTGAGATGGAGTTTTGCTCTTGTTGCCCATGCTGGACTGCAATGGCACAATCTTAGCTCACTACAACTTCTGCCTCCAGGTTTCAAGTGATTCTCCTGCCTCAGCCTCCTAAGTAGCTGGGATTACAGGCATGCGCCACCACGCCTGGCTAATTTTATATTTTCAGTAAAGATGGGGTTTCTCTATGTTGGTCAGGCTGGTCTTGAACTCCCAACCTCAGGTGATCCACCCACTTTGGCCTCCCGAAGTGCTGGGATTACAGACGTGAGCCACTTCACCTGGCCTTTTATTTATTTTTTTAACTAAAAAAAATTTTTTTTGAAGAGACCAGGTCTTGCTTTATTGCCCAGGTTGGTCCTGAACTCCTGCTAAAGCAATCCTCCCTCCTCGACATCCTGAAATGCTGGGATTACAGGCATGAGCCACCCCACAGGGCCAATCAGTATGCTTAAACCAATCTTTCACAAACTGTTACAAAAAACAGAGGAGAGGGGAAGACTTTCCAGTCATTGCATGATGCCAATATTACTCTGATACTGAAACCAAACACAAATACTAACAAAAAAAGGAAACCACAGTTCACTATCTCTTATTAATTTAGACACAAAAATCCCGAATAAAATACATACTAGGAAACTGAATCCTACAAAATATAAAAAGTGTTAGAGGCTGGGTGCAGTGGCTCATGCCTGTAATCCCAGCAGTTTGGGAGGCTCAGGCGGGTGGATCACTTGAGCCCAGGAATTAGAGACCAGCCTGGGCAACATAGAGAGACCCAGTCTTTACAAAAAATACCAAAAAATTAGCTGGATATGGTGGTGTGAGCCTGTGGCCCCAGCTACTCAGGAGGCTGAGGTGGGAGAATCATATGAGCCTGGGAGGTCAAGGCTGCAGTGAGCTATGATCTTGCCACTGCACTCCAGCCTGGTTGATAGAATGAAACCCTGTCTCTTAAATAAAAAATAAATTAAAAAAAAACTTACACGCCATGATCAAAGGAATTTATCCCAGTAATGCAAAACTGGTTTAACATTTTGTGCAGAAAAAAGTTAACACGGTGGGCGTGAAATTGCTATCCTTAGAAATTCATGCTTTCTTTTTTTTTCTTTTTCTTTCTTACTCTGTTGACCAGGCTGGAGTGCAATGGCACATTCTAGGCTAAGTGCAACCTCTGCCTCCTGGGTTCAAGCGATTCTCCTGCCTCAGCCTCCCGAGTAGCTGGGATTACAGGCACCCGCCACCACACCTGGCTAATTTTTGTATTTTTAGTAGAGATGGAGGTTTTGCCATGTTGGTCAGGCTGGTCTCTAACTCCTGACCTTGTGATCTGCCTGCCTCAGCCTTCCAAAGTGCTGGGATTACAGGTGTGAGCCACAGCACCCAGCCAGAAATTCATGCTTTCAAGGCTGATCCTTGGCCAGTGTCTGGAAAGATGGATTTCAGGACTTCTAAGAGTGGCAGACTGTGCCTAAACTATACAGTGTGGTTTATGCTAAATATTTGCTTTCCTTCTTTTCACTGTAATAAATGTTATAAGTCCTCTGAGTCCTCTTTGTAAATCATGCATTCTGAGGGTAGTCTTAGGGACCACTGACACATGTTTACGTGACAAGCCCCAATTTCATGATTTGAGCACTGAATCTCAAGTGAGGTTCTCTGGTAGACAGCATTGTATCACAACTTGTGGCTGGAGGAATTAGATGTGTCATATACTGACTCCACTGGACGAGCACTCTGGAAGTTTGTGCCTGGTTTTCTCTGGACTTTGCCCCATGAGCTGTTTCCCTTTGCTGATTCTGCTTTGTATCTGTTCACTAAAATAAAGCTTAGTTGTGGAAATGACTGCATACTAAGCCCTCTGAGTCCTTCTTGTAAATCAGCCATCCTGAGGGCAGTCTTGGGAACCACTGACACATATTTAAAATCATTAGGCTGAATGTAGTGGCTGATGTTTGTGTTCCCAGAACATTGGGAGGTGCAGGTGGCAGATCACTTCAGGACAGGAGCTCAAGACCAGCCTGGTCAACATGGCGAAACCTTGTCTCTACTGACAATACAAAAATTAGCCAGGTGTGAGAGCTGGTGCTTGTAATCCCAGCTACTCAAGAGGTGGAGGCAGGAGAATCGCTTGAACTCGAGAGGTGGAGGCTGCGGTGAGCTCAGATGGTGCTGCTACACTCTAGCCTGGGTGACAGAGTGAGACCCTATCCAAAAAATACAAAACAAAACTGAAAACTTCTGTGTTTTAAAGGACACTACCAAGAAAGCAAAGACAGTACACAGAATGGGAGAAAGTATTTGCAAATCAGGTATCCAGAGTATACAGAAAGAATATTTATAATTCAATAATAAAAAGACAAACTCAGTGCAGTGTGGTGGCTCATACCTATAATCCCAGCACTTTGGGAGATTGAGGCAAGGATTGCTTGAGCCCAGGAGTTCAAGACCAGCCTGGGCAACACAGTGAGACTGATTCTAGTAAAAAACAATTTTTAAGACAATAACTTAATTTTTTTTTTTTTGAGACAAATTTCACTCTTCTTGCCCAGGCTGAAATGCAGTGACACAATCTTGGCTCATGCAACCTCTGCCTCCTGGGTTCAAGCGATTCTCCTGCCTCAGCCTCCTGAATAGCTGGGATTACAGATGCCTGCCACCATGCCTGGCTAATTTTTTGTATTTTTAGTAGAGAGAGGTTTCATCAGGTTGGCCAGGCTGGTCTCAAACTCCTGACCTCAGGTAATCCACCCACCTCGGCCTCCCAAAGTGCAGGGATTACAGGCATGAGCCGCTGTGCCCAGCCACAATAACTTAATTTTTAAAATAGCAAAAGATCTGATTTTTAGAGATTTTTTTTTAGAGAAAAGGATTTAATTTTTAAGATAAAAAGATTGTTTAGAGAAAGTTATTTCTCTGAAAAAATATATATGAATGGACAATAAGTACATGAAAATACTCTCAATGTCATTAGCCATTAGACCAAGTGTAAATCATAACCACAGTGCGATACTACTTCATACACACTAGGATGGCTATAATCAAAGGCAGACAATCACAAACGCTGGTGAACATGTGGAGAAATTGCAACCTTCATACATTAGTGGTAGGAATGTGAAATGGTACATCACTGTGGAAAACAGTTTTGTGGTTTCTCAGAAAGTTTGTCCTGTGCTGATCAGTAGTGGGACCATACTTGTGAACAGCTAGCCACTGTACTCCAGCCTGGGCAACATAGTAATACCCTGCCTCTAAAAAAAAGAAAAAAAGGGCCAGGCGTGGTGGCTCACGCCTGTGATCTCAGCACTTTGGGAGTCTGAGGGAGGCGGATCACAAGGTCAGGAGTTCAAGACCAGCCCGACCAACATGGTGGAACCCCGTCTCTACTAAAAATACAAAAAATTAGCCGGGCATGGTGGCACGCACCTGTAATCCCAGCTACTCAGAGAATCACTTGAACCTGGAAGGCAGAGATTGCAGTGAGCCGAGATCACACCACTGCACTCCAGCCTGGGCAACAAGAGCAAGACTCCATCTCAAAAAAAAAAAAAAAAAGAAAAAAAAGTTAAATACAGTGGTTCACTCCCATAATCCCAGCACTTTGGGAGGCCAAGGTGGGTGGATCACTTGAGGCCAGGAGTTTGAGAGCAAAAATTAGCTGGTCGGGTGTGGTGGCTCATGCCTATAATCACAACACTTTAGGAGGCTGAGGTGGGAGGGTAGCTTGAGGCCAGGAGTTGGAGACCACCCTGGGTAACTTAGTGAGACCCTGTCTTTACAAAAAATTTTAAAAAATTAGCTCGGTGTGGTGGCATATGCCTGTGGTCCCAGCTACTTAGGATGCTGAGGTGGGAGGACTGCTTAAGCCCAGGAGGTCGAGGCTGCAGCAAGCCATGATGACAGCATTGCACTGGGTGACAGAGCAAGACTCCATCTCAAAGAGAGAGAGAAAATGTGCTAGGCTGAGCATGGTGGCTCATGCCCGTAATCCCAGCACTTTGGGAGGCTAAGGTGAGCAGGTCAGGAGTTTGAGACTAGCCTGGTCAACATGGCGAAACATTGTCTCTACTAAAAATACAACAATTAGCAGGGTGTGGTGGCACGCTCCTATAGTCCCAGCTACGTCTATAGTCCCAGCTACTCAGGGGGCTAAGGCAGGAGACTCCATTTAAAAACAAAAAGGAAAACTGGCTGGGTGCAGTGGCTCACACTTGCAGTGCTCACAGGCAGATCACCTGAGGTCAGGAGTTCAAGACTAGCCTGGCCTACATGGTGAAACCCTATCTCTACAAAAATACAAAAATTAGCCGGGCTCGATGGCAGGTGCCTGTAATCCCAGCTACTAAGGAGGCAGAGGTGGGAGAATCACTTGAACCTGGGGGGCAGAGGTTGCAGTAAGCCAGGATCATGCCATTGCTCTCCAGTGTGGGTGACAGAGCTAGACTCTGTCTCAACAAAAAAGAAGAAAGAAAGAAAGAAGAAAGAAAGAAAGAAAGAGAAAGAAAGAAAGAAGAAAGAAGAAAGAAAGAAAGAGAAAGAAAGAAAGAGAAAGAAAGAAAGAAAATGTTCTAAAATTGACTGTGGTGATGGTTGCACAGCTTTGTGTAAATACTAAAAACCACTGAACAGTGCACTCTAAGGGGATGAATCGTATGTGAATTACATCTCAATAAAGTTGTCTAAGGCCAGGCGCGGTGGCTCACATCTGTAATCCCAGCACTTTGGGAGGCCGAGGCGGGTGGATCACGAGGTCAAGAGATCGAGACCATCCTGGTCAACATGGTGAAACCCCGTCTCTACTAAAAATACAAAAATTAGCTGGGCATGGTGGCACGTGCCTGTAGTCCCAGCTACTCGGGAGGCTGAGGCAGGAGAATTGCTTG
>PVKV010014541.1:0-13994 GCA_004027835.1 Alouatta palliata
TTACAAGAAAAAAACAAACAAGCCCATTCAAAAGTGGGCGAAGGATATGAACAGACACTTTACAAAAGAAGACATACATGAAGCCAACAAACATATGAAAAAATGCTCATCATCACTGGTCATTAGAGAAATGCAAATCAAAACTACATTGAGATACCACCTCACGCCAGTTAGAATGGCGATCATTAAAAAATCTGTATTTTATTTATATTTATTATATGTTATGTATATTTGTATCTGATAGCAGATGATATAATGATAATAACAATAATTTTTGAAAAACTAGTTATTGATTGGCAGAGGGAAGGAACAGGTGGAGGTAACAGAGGCTAGAAGGCTAGACTTCTTGACTTCTTGGAATGTACCTTTTTTTTTGAGATGGAGTCTAGCTCTGTCACCCAGGCTGGAGTGCAGTGGTGTGATCCTGGCTCTTTGCAACCTCCACCTCCCAGGTTCAAGTGATTCTCCTGCCTCAGCCTCCTAAGTAGCTGGGATTATGATTGCCCACCACAACGCCAGGCTAATTTTTGTATTTTTAGTAGAGACAGGTTTCACTGTGTTGGCCAGGCTGGTCTCGAACTCCTGACCCCATGATCCGCCTGCCTCAGCCTCCCAAAGTGCTGGGATTACAGGCATGAGCCATCACACCCGGCCATTTAAACAGATATTTCTAATTCAAAATTAAAATTACAGAACTTTTACTTGAACTCTTTAATTTTATATTTACCGAGATCACATCACTGCACTATAGCCTGGGCAACAGTGTAAGACTCTGTCTCAAAAAAAAAAAAAAAAAAAAGAAAGAAATATCTGTTTAAACTTACACTATAGCTTCTGTTTTAAACACATACAAACACACACATACACACAGTTTGTATTTCCTACATCTGTAAACTCAAGAATCCCTAGAAGCACTGATCATCTCTATAGCAATGAGAAATCCAGAATCCCAGTTTATAGTCTCCAAATACCATTTCCCACAAAACTAGGATGTTTGAACAAAATGCAATGTGTGGACCTCATTTTGATCTTGATTTGAATAGAACAACTGTATAGAAACATTTATAAAGTGATGGAGAAAAATGAAGGCCAATTTGATATTTGATGAAATTAAGGAATTATGAGAATTGTATTTTGGCTATGTTCTTAAAATGATACATTATATTTTTAAGATATATACTGACATAGTCACAAATGACACATCTTGGATTTGTTTCAAAATAATTTACTAGTAACCATTAAAAATGGGCAAAAGACATGAACAGACACTTCTCAAAAGAAGACATGCAAGCAACCAACAAACATGAAAAGATATTTTACATCGCTAGTCATTAGAGAAATGCACATCAAAACCACAGTAAGATACTGTATCACACCAGTCAGAATTGCTACTATAAAAAAGTAAAACAATACATAAATAAACCCACAGATATTGGTGAGGCTGTTGGTGAAAATGTAAATTGCTTCAGCCACTGTGGAAAGCAGTTGGAAGATTTCTCAAAGGACTTAAAATAGAACTACCATTCGGCCCAGTATTCCCATTACTGGGTACATATTCAAAAGAAAACAGATTATTCTACTAAAAAGACACATGCACTCACTACAATGTTCATTGCAGTACTGCTCACAATAGCAAAGACATAGAATCAACCTAGGTGCCCATCAATGGCAGACCGAATGAAGAAAACGTGGTACATATGCACCATGAAATACTACACAGCCATTAAAAAGAATGAAATCATGTCCTTTACAGCAACATGGATGAAGCTAGAGGCCACTATCCTAAGCAAATTGATGTAGGGGCTGAAAATAAAATATTGCATGTTCTCACTTATAAGTGGGAGCTAAGCACTGGATGCTCATGAACATAAAGATGGCAACAATAGACACCGGCAACTCAAAAATGGGGAGGGAAAAGGTCAGGGTTGAAAACCTAACTGATGGGTACTATGTTCAGTACCTGGGTGATGAGATATTTATACCCCAAACCTCAGCATGATGCATTAAACTCATGCGTGCATATGCACCTCCTGAATCTAAAATAAAAGTTGAAAAAATAATAATCCAGTAGCAATGGGGGAAATTGGGTGAGTGTGTAGGAGAAAAAGGATGGAAAGTGTTGATCATTGTTGAAGTTACATGGGGGTTCATTATACTGTTCTTTGTACTTTAGTGTATGTTTGGAAATTTCCATCAAAAAAAAAAAATTTCGAGTAGAAAGAGAAGAGGAGGAGGAGGAGGAGGAGGAGAGAGTGCATTTTCTAGGTCCTCAAGTTGAAGGCATTTTGGGTTGTTCACCAAGAAAGAAGGCAGGCAGCTCCAAGGAGCACAGCCTCTGCACCAAAGGTCATAGTGCCCCCTAGGCTGAGAAACCCATGATTGGTGAGCCAGGTAGTGATTCAGAAAATGTGGCAGTGAATTGAATAATCCACTTATAGGCAGCTGGCTGAGCTGGCCTGGTGGAAGACAAGCTGGCCCAGGCAAGAAAGGGGGACCAGCTATGGGCCCTGACCCCTCTTTTCTCTGGCCATGATTTTTGAAGGAAACAAATTCTAGTTTTTAAGGTGGTTTGGCCCTGCTTAGAAGGTAACAACTGGGAAGGTATCAACTGAGTCAGGTTGAGGAGGTCCTTCTGTGATTCCAGGTTTAAAATATTTTATACCACTAATGATTTTTTTAGATTAGGAAAATAATATTCGTAAAAATATGTTGAGCAAAAGGCACCAGACCCAACAGAACACAGACTATGTTATTCCATTTATATAATATTCAAAATGAGCAGAATTAACCTACATTTTTTAGAGATACATGATTAGATGGTGATTTTAAAAAAAGACAAGGGCATGACGACTTGGCAGTAAGAACAGTTATCTTTACGTGGGAGGGAGCTGTGATCAGACAGGGCTCCTGGGGTGCTGATGTGGATGACAGTTCCATGGTTCCATGAGGTTTATTCTACAGTATATTAAACCATAAATTTATGCTTTATACACATCTTTCTATATGTGCTGTATTTCACAATACAAATACAAAGTAATATACCTTACTTGTAGAAAATTAGGGAAAAGAACAAAATAGTACAAAGTACAAAACAGAAAATAGTTCCCTATGATTGCTCCACCTAAAAGTAACCGCTGTGGACATGTTGGTGTGAATCATTTTGTAAGGAGTTGGGCTTGGTGGTTAAGGAGATGGACTTTGGAATTAAACAGACCCAGGCAGTGTTAAAATCCTGGCACTGCCTCTTACTAAATGTGACAACGTGGGCAAGTTACTGAAGTTCTTGTCTGCAAAATAAGGACAATAACAATACTTGTCTTAAAGGGTTGTCATGGGGATAAAAAGAACTAAAGCATGAAGAATACCCAGAATGCAGTAAATCTTCAATCAGCGTTAACCATTTTTAACTCATTGCAATCTTTTAAAAAAACTTATGTGTACTATATATATATGAAATCTCTGTATTATAGTCTATATATATTTGTCTAGATTATAGTCTGTATATTTATAGTCTATATATTTTTATGAAATTGGGACTGTAGTTCTTAGCAATTATGACTTGAGACCATTTTTTTAAAGTAATGATCCCTTATTGCACTTCTCAGAGGTGCAATTGTTCATAACAATGCCCGAATAATCTGGCACGACATCCAAAACTGTCTGTAGCTCATGCTACTCCATCTTACTCCAAAATTGATTATTTGCCTGTGCTGGTGCTTTATCTGGTCTCCCTACCCGTTTTGGCTGGTTGAAATTCTTTTTTTCTAATGATCAGTGATGTTGAGCTTTTTGTCATGTTTGTTGGCGGCATAAGTGTCTTCTTTTGAGAAGTGTCTGTTCATGTCCTTTGTCCACTTTTTTAGTGGGGTTGTTCGCTTTTTTCTTGTAAATTCGTTTAGTTCCTTGTAGACTCTGGATATTAGACCTTTGTCAGATGGATAGATTGCAGAAAATTTTTCTCATTCTTTAGGTTGTCTATTCACTCTGATGATAGTTTATTTTGCTGTGCAGAAGCTCTTTAGTTTAATTAGATCCCATTTGTCAATTTTGGCTTTTGTTGCAATTGCTTTTGGCATTTTTGTCATGAAACCTGCTCATGCCTATGTCCTGAGTAGTATTACCTAGATTTTCTTCTGGGTTTTTATAGTTTTGGTTTTTACATTTAAGTCCTTAATCCATCTTGAGTTATTTTTTGTATAAGGTGTAAGGAAGGGGTTCAGTTTCAATTTTCTGCATATGGCTACCCAGTTCCCAGCACCACTTATTAAATAGGAAATTATTTTCCCCTTGCTTGTCTTTATGAGGGTTGTCAATGATCAGTTGGTTGTAGGTGTGCGGTCTTACTTCTGAGTTCTCTATTCTGTTCCATTGGTCTATGTGTCTATTTTTGTACCAGTACCACACTGTTTTGGTTACTGTAGTGTTGTAGAATAGTTTGATGTCGGGTAGTGTGATGCCTCCAGCTTTGTTCTTTTTGTTTAGGATTGTCTTGACTATATGAGTTTTGGTTCCATATGAACTTTAAAATAGTTTTTTTCTAATTCTGTGAAGAATGTCAATGGTAGTTTAATGGGAATAGCATTGAATCTGCAAATTACTTTGGGCAATATGGCCATTTTCATGATATTGATTCTTCCTACCCATGGGCATGGAATGTTTTTCCATTTATTTGTGTCCTCTTTGATTTCCTTGAACCATGGTCTGTAGTTCTCCTTGAAGAGGTCCTTCACCTCCCTTCTTAGCTGTATTCTTAGGTATTTTATTCTCTTTGTAGGAATTGTGAATGGGAGTTCATTCATGATTTGGTGTTCTGAATGCCTTTTGTCGGTGTACTGATCATTAGAGAAATGCAAATCAAAACCACAATGAGATACTATCTCATGCCAGTCAGAATAGTGATTATTAAAAAGTCAAGAAACAACAGATGCTGTTGAGGTTGTGGAGAAAAAGGAACACTTTTACACTGTTGATTGGAGTGTAAATTACTTCAACCATTGTGGAAGACAGTGTGGCAGTTTCTCAAAGATCTAGAAACAGAAACATCATTTGACCCAACAATCCCATTAGTGGGTATATACCCAAAGGAATATAATCATTCCATTATAAAGATACATGCTATATGTTCGTTGTAGCACTATTCACAATAGCAAAGACATGGAATCAATCCAAATGCCCACCAGTAATAGAATGAATAAAGAAAATGTGGCACATATACACTATAGAATACTATGTAGCCATGAAAAGGAATAAGATCCTGTCCTTTGTGGGGACATGGATGAAGCTGGAAGCTGTTATACTCAGCAAACTAACACAGGAACAGAAAACCAAACACTGCATGTTCTCACTTGTAAGCGGGAGCTGAAGGATGAGAACACATGGAGACATGAAGTGGGGAACAACACCCATTGGGGCCTGTTGGGGGACTTGGGGGTGGGAGAGTATCAGGAAGAATAGCTACTGGATGCTGGGCTTAATACCTAGGTGATGGGTTGATCTGTGCAGTAAACCACAATGGCACGCATTTACCTAGGTAGCAAATCTGCACATCCTGTACATGTACCACGGAACTTAAAAGTTGATGAAAAAAATTAGAAAGAATTCTGTGAGAATCAATTGGCTATACTACATACTTTTTTTTTTTTACAAGAAATTCCTTTAAAAAATTTCCCCACACTATTATTATTATTATTGTGATAAATGCAGTTAAGATCTATCTTCTTAGTTGCTTTCAAAATACACAGTACAATATATGTTAACTATAGACACTATGCTGTAGAGTAGGTCCCTTGGATTTGTTCATTTTACATAACTGAAACTTTATGCCCTTTGACTGACATCTCCTCATTTCCTCCTACCCATATCCTCTGGTAACCACTATTTTTTACTCTCTGTTTCTAAGAATTTGACTGTTTTAGACTGATTACATAAATGGTTGTCCATCATGTAAGTATTCGCCCTTCTGTTTTTGGCTTATTTCACTTAGCATAATGACCTCCAGGTTCATCCATGTTTATATATATAAATATTCCACATTTTCTTTATCCATTCATCTGTCTTTGGACATTTAGGTTGTTTCCATGCCTTTACTATTGTGACTAATGCCACAGTGAAAACGGGAGTGCAGCTATCTCTTCCACATTCTGACTTTATTTTCTTTGGATATATAACCAGAAGCAGTATTTCTAGATCATATGGTAGCTCTAGTTTTGATATTTGAGGAACACCCACATTTTTTTTTGTAGTGGCTGCACCAATGTACATTCACATAAACAGTGTACAAAGATTTGCTTTTCTGCACAACTTCACCAATATTTGCTACTTGTTTGTTTGTTTTGATAATGGCCATCCTAACAAGTGGAAGGTCATGTATCACTGTAGTTTTGATTTATATTCCCCTGATAATTAGTGATGGTGAGCACCTTTTCATACATCTATTGACTTTTTGTACATCTTCTTTGGAGAAATCTTTATTCAGTTTCTTTGTTCATTTTTAAATTGAGTTGTTTTATTTTTTGCTATTAAGTTGTAGAAGTTATATGTTTTGAATATTAGCCCTTTGTCAGATATGTGATTTACAGGTATTTTTGCCCATTTTGTAGGTTGCCTTTTCATTTTGTTGATTGTTTGCTTTGCTGTGCCAAGCTTTTAGGTTGATGTAATCCCACTTTTCTATATTTGTATTTGCTGTCTGTGCTTCTTGTCATATCCGAGAAATGATTGCTAATGTCAAAATCAGGAAGATTCTCCTCTGTGTTTTTCTTCTAGAAGTTTTAAGGTTTCAGGTCTTATGTTTAAGTACTTAATCTATTTTGAGTTGATTTTTGGGTATAGTGTAAGATAAGGGTTCAATTTTATTCTTTTGTATGTTGATATCCAGTTTTCCCAGCATCATTTATTGAAGAGACTAACATTTCCCCATTATGTGTTCTTGGTACCTTTGTCAAAGATATATTGATCACATATGCATAGGTTTATTTCTAGGTTCTCTATTCTATTCCATTGGTCTATATGGCTCTTTTTATGCCAGTACCATATTGTTTTGAATATTGTAACTTTGTAGTATTTTTTGAAACCAGAAAATATGATGCTCTAGCTTTGTTCTTTTTGCTCAAAATTCTTTTGGCTATTTGGGGTCTTTTGTGGTTTCATATAAATTTTTGAATTGCTTCTTTTTTTATTTCTACAAACATGTCATTGGGATTTTGGTAGGGATTACATTGAATCTATAAGTAACTTTGAATAGTATTATCATTTTAACATTTTTAACTCTTCCAATACATGAACATGGGATGTCTTTAATTTCTTTCATTAGTATTTTATAGTTTTTAGGGTACAAGTCTTTTACTTTCTTAAGTTTATTCCTATTGTATTCTTTTTGGTGCTATTGTAATTGGAATTGTTTCCTTATTTTCATTTTGTATAATTCTTTATTAATGTTTAGAAACACAACTGATTTTTATATGTTGATTTTATATCCTGTAACTTTGCTGAATTTGTTTCTCTTTTTTATATCCTGCAAATTTGTTGAATTAGTTCTAACAATTTTTATGGAGTCTTTTAGGGTTTTCTATATATAAGATCATGAAGTATGCAAACAGGGATAATTTTACTTTTTCCTTTTGATTTGAGTGTCTTTTTTTTTTCTTGCCTAATTGCTCTGGCTAGCATGTCCAGTACTATGTTGAATGGAAGTGGTGAGAGTCGCATCCTTGCCATGTTCCAGATCTTAGGGGAAAAGCTGTCAGTCTTTCACCATATGATGTTAGCTATAGGTTGTTCATCTATGAATATATATTGTGTCGAGATAAGTTCCTTCTATACCTAATTTGTTGACCATTTTTATTATGAATTATATGTTGAATTTTGTCAAAAGCTTTTTCTGCATCAATAATCATGGGGATTTATCGCTCATTTGTTAATGTTGTATATCACACTGGTTGATTTGCATATGTTGAAGCAACCTTGCATCTCAGGAATAAATCCCACTAAGTCATGGTATATGATCCTTTTAATATATTGTCAAATTTGGTTTGCTAATATTTTGCTGAAGATTTTTGTATCCATGTTCATCAGGGATATTGATCTATAGCTCTCTTTTCCTGTAGTGCCTATGGCTTTGATATCAGATCACACTGGCCTTATAACACGTTTGGAAGTGTTCCCATGCTGATGGAAATTCTAATCGTTGTTTGAGACCTAGCCCCCAAAATAAAACCCTCCAGGAAATTCTCTTTGGTTTTTCCAATTGGAGTAGGAGACAGTACTTCTCTACTTGAAATTTCTGTGTTATAAAACTTTAGCAGTGAAGCTAACGCCACCTCCTACCTCCAAGGCACAGGTGGAACTTTAATCAATATTTACCAATAAAGATGATGAACAAGTTTTCCAACTTGCTTCCCACTGATTTGAAAGCCATTAGTAATGAATCTCAGCTCAGGGCTCAGGCTGGGAATAACCTACTAGGCAGTGGGCCTCTGAACAGAATTTTAAACAGTTGGAGTTAGCAAGACATTTTCTCACCATATAAAAGCCGGAAACAACACAGATTTAAACATATAATGATTTATTCTCTCATGTAGAGGAAGTCCAGAGGTGATTGGTCCAGGCCTGGTAATGGAGGCTGTAGGCTGTCATCAGGGGGAATCCTGTCTCTGCCTCTGGTACGTGGCCATCCTTGAGTCACCTCATAGTCTAATATGGCTGCTGGTGCACCAGCCAGTGAATATCCATGCCAGTTTGTGGGCCTGGTCATAAAGGGGGAAAAGGGGACAAACGGCTTCCTTTTCAAAAGAGTTTCTTCAAAAGCTCCATACAACATATCTAGTTACATCTTGTTGGCTACAACATAGTCATCTGGCCATACCTAGATTCAACAGAATCTGGGAAATATTGCTGCTTAAATACAACTGGCATCCTGTTATAAAGGAGGAAGGTGAGAATGGTTGTTGGCATAGCAACAAGCAATCCTTGCCATAGCTGGAAGGCTCTGATGACAGTGTTACTGGCATGACTCCCACTTGTAAGAGAAATTGTATAGAACAGGCATTTTTGGGTGTGACAGTGGGGTGAGGTGGGGAGCATCAAGATCACAGTCACATAGAAAAACACCTGGAGCCCTGGAAAGTGCCTGCCCTGCGCTGCAGAGTGTCCTAGGGCCTCCTTTATCTTGCTCTGGAGTGTCTTTCTTTGGATCCTCCTCCAAGGGTTTGTCCTAACCCCAGCTCCAAAACGCGGTAGACTGATTTCCAGAAGCCTTCAGAGTCTCTTCAGTCCTTTGTACTTTCCAAAGCACTTTACACACGTGGTTCTGTTTTATTAAAAGCCCTAGTTAATAGTAACAGGTGGTGTTTCCTGATCTTGCTAGAAGCCATTCAAGTGCTAAACACTTCTACATGCATCATCTTGAGTCAGTCTCACAGTGACCCTGAGAGACCAGAGTGCTGGAAGCTCATTTTTCAGATGAAGGAATAGAGGCTCAGAGAGGTGATGTGACTTGCCTGAGGTCACACAGGACGTAGATGGGAGTTGAACCCAATTCTGTTTGATTTTGAAGCTCCAGTTTTTTAGCCATAAGGCTAGAGTGGCTCTTATTTCCATTCGACAATTGAAAAAAAGAGAGCCTAGGGAGTTTAAACGTAAAAGGTTTTAAACAAGTGGGTGATGATGCCCGCATCAGGACCCAGCTCCCAGCCCTCGGGCAACAACACCCACAACACAGTCACCTGGCCATACCTAGATTCTATAGAATCTCGGAAATATTGCTCCCAGCCCTCTCACCACTGAGCTGCCCGGTCTTATCGCCCAGGACCTCCAGAGCACATGCACCAGTCCATGCAAGGCTGACTGGTGCAGCCCAGATTACCTTTAGATCCCTGCCCCCTCCATACTGTTTCCAACCTAGAAGCATCCAGGCTAATCAAGACCAAAGCAAGATATGTGAGGTGTCTGGGAGAGGCTGCAGATTTAGCAGGAGGGAGGGAAAAGCATCTTTTGATTTGTGAGCTAAACCCCTCTGATCTGAAAATCAATGGGAGTAAATTGGTTAGACCCAGGGAGGCCTTTCCCTGCTATGCCCTGCTGCAACAGCCCTTGAACACGCTGCTGTCCTGCTGTTCCCTGGCTGCAGTAGCTCTTGAACTTGCCACTGTCCTCCTGCATTGTGACTCCCTCCAGGACGGCCCCTGCAGTGGCTCCTGTGGGAAAAGCAGCATCAGATGAAGTTATTATTCTGCCAGGGCCAGACAAGTGGTTTGCTTTTTTTTTTTTTTTTTTGCTGGTTCCAGCCCATGATGTGACTTCGAGATCTCTTCTTTACTGCTTGGCAGGAGTAGCTGTCCTGGAGTCTCAGCTGCAGAAGAAAGACCTGAATTTAACAGGTTTTTGTAGCAAATGCCAACTGGACTTATCAAAGCTGCCTAGAGACCCCACAGGGAATACCGTGGGCCTCTTTCAAGACTCCTCAGCTCTGTTGAAAAGCTGAGCACTGCAGGCATTTCAGATGCATGAGCCACTGGGGTGAAGGCAGCCCTGGACCTTGTTGTCTCTCCTGTCAATCACTCTGAGCAGAAATTAGCAGGAAGCACTCACTGGCCAGCTGAGCAGTTTCAGGAGCAGCCAGGGTCATCAGACCCAAAGGTGGAAGGGAATGTTATCATTATCTTGTTCACTCCTAGATCTCCAGGGTGAACCATGGTAAAGCAGACCTATGGGGAATATTTTCCAGTTGTAAATAATTTGGTAGAGGGCCTTGTACCCTGCTTCAGTGCTGGCACACCCTAGGCACTCCATAAATAAACATTGATTGAATGAATACATGAATAAATTGTGACTAATGACTTTAGAGCCAGGAAGTTCTTCAGGGAACTCTGAGAACTCACATTTAATCATCAGCTGTACAGGAGTTTAGAAAAGTGTGAGCTCTAATAACTAGCATCTAGTTATTTCCAGCACTGTCCCTCCTGAGCCCTGACCTGTTACTCCGTCCCTGCCCCATCACAGGTGGGTTTCCTGGGCTCTGGTTGCTGTAGAAGGATGATCAAGCCTTAGCAGCTGACAGACCTGGGCTCAAACCGAGACTCTGACACCTGTTAACTGTTTGACCTGAGGCAAACATCTTTTGGAGACTCACTTTTTCTCATTAGTAGAATGAGGCAGCAATTTTATCTAACTCTTGGGCTATTTACAGGTTGCCTGAGACAATGCATGTGAAGAGTGCCTGGCACCTGGTAGAAAGATCACAGTAATGGTTACTGTGACATCACCATGACGATAGGTCCCTGGATCACTCTTTTTTTCTTTAAATTGTATTTTAAGCTCTGGGGTACATGTGGACATCCTTCAGGGTTGTTACATAGGTACACACATGCCATGGTGATTTGCAGTCTCCGTTCCGCCCCCACACCCCATCACCTACTTCAGGCATTTCTCCCAGTGTTTTCCCTCCCCATCCTCCCCGCCCCTCGCTGTCCCTCCCCTAGCTCCCCACCCCCAACCTACCCCAGTGTGTGATGCTCCCCTCCCTATGCCAACATGTTATCATTGTTCAACACTCGCCTATGACTGAGAACATACAGTGTTTGGTTTTCTGTTCTTGTGTCAATTTGCTGAGAATGATGCTCTTTTCTGTCCAGTCCCAACCTGGCATCTAGCCAGGTTCTCCTGGCTGCAATATAGACCGTACCTTTTCTCATTTTGCCAAGGCCAGAATTTTACTTATGGAACTTCACAAATGCAAAAGAAATATTGATAAACCCTTCTAGTGACTCAAAACACTTATTATCTTTTAAAAATTCAGGAAATAAGCATTCACCTGTCATAAGTTGGATTGGCTGGCTTAGCTTACCTAATGTACAGTCCTAAAACACTTCTATTTCATCATACTTGTCTCAGGATCCTTAAAAATACTGATTTATTATTGACAATGTGACTTATTATTTATTATATATCTGTGATCCAGGATTGGGGAATGCAGTGCTGGGTTAGACAGACAGTAAGTAGGTAAATATTTGGAACACCAGAAGGTTGCCAATGCCCTATAGCCAAAGAGCAATGGGATTATGCCTGTAATTGAATGAAGTTGCGTTTATTGACTCTTGGCAGTGAGAGAGTATGTATGTTGGGGAGCTGTGGGACTTTTTAGTGAGAGGTTAGGAGGTAAAAAAAATGGTAGGACTTGGAGTTGTGCTGGGTGATTTGGGGAAGATTCAAGGAAGTGGTTCTTTGCTCCAGACTGGATGCTTCCAGGAAGCAGAGGCCCTTCTGCATCTAGGTATCTGTGTTAGTTTCCTACTGCTGCCATAATGGATCATCATAAACCTAGTAGTTTAAAACAGCAAAAAATTATCTTAAATTCCGGAGGAAGAAGTCCAAAATCAGTTTCAATGGGTTAAAAGTCAGTGTGCCAGCAGGTCTGGCTCCAGGGGAGAGCCTATCTTCTTGCCATTCCCAGCTCTGGATGCTACCTGCATTCCTCGGCTTATGGCATCTTCCTTAATCTTCAAAGCCAGCAGCATGGTGTCATGACATCCCCTTCACTGACTCCAACCAAACTGTCTTCCTCTTATAAGAACCATTGTGATTACATTGGGCCCACCTGGGTAATTCAGAATAATCTCTTCTAAAAATCTTCAACTTGGTCACATCTGCAAATCCCCTTTTGCCATATAAAGTGACATATTCACAAGTTCTTGGGATTAGGATGTGAACATCTTCAGAGGGGCACTCTTCTGCCTATCACAGTACCTCAACAATTCTCATCTGGAAGGCAAGGCAAACAGAGCAAGGCCAAATCTGTCATTGGTGAAGCAGCCGCGGTCACTCCTATTAGCAGAATATCAGGATGTTTGATCACTGCTGTTTTGGACAATGCTCATGTTTTTGTCTACGTTCAAATATAATGATGGAGTGGTCTTGTTTTTGTCTTGATCCACCATGGACATAGAGGGGATCTTGTCTGATCTTGCTCTGTGAAATTGTTTATGTTCAACGGTAGAACACCCCAGCCTAGCTGAGGGTTTCAGGCAAGCTCTTGGCTGTCAGGGACTGCTTTTTCTTTGTCATGATCATAAATTCTTTGAAAAACAGTAGGACATTTTGAGGGGGATAGGGCATACTGTGGTGGAGTGTTCTCTTATTTTACAGGCACAATCAGGAAAGTCCTCGCTGGTGAAGTTGACACTTGAAGGATATAAAGAGGCTACATGATTATCTGGAGGAGAAAGAATTTCAGATAGAGAGATCATAAGGTAGAAAGTCCTGAGATGCCATGTGTGTGTGTGTGTGTGTGTGTGTGTGTGTGTGTGTGTGTGTGTGTAGCACTTGCATAATTTCTGGCATTATAATATGCTCCAGGCTGGTCTTTTTTATTTTCTGCCCTAGCCCTAGAATCATCCATTTCTTTAAGGAACCTTGGTTCCTTTCATTGGAGAATGGTATTTGAAACCCAGGTACAGGGTACAGATGCCAGGTTTTCCCTTATTGCTAGTAGGATGCTATTGTTTCTAATCTAAGAGTTCCATTTTGGTAACGTTAAGTTAAACCCTCTCCTTTGACATGCAAGTAAATATATATACACAAGTGGCAGTTCTATAGAGAGGGCTGGAGCTCAGGGAGGGGTCTGGGCTGAAGATAAACATTTGGGAGTCATCATAATGAAAATGGCAATAAAGTCATAAGACTGGATACAATTTTCTAGTAATTAGAAAACAATCATCCACTGCAAGATGAAGAGTGAGCAAGGAAGGTTCAGGAGTGGCCAGTGAGATGAGGAGAGTGGATTCCAGAAGCCAAGTGAGGAAAGATTTTCAGGAAAGAGAGAGAGGGATCATCTGTGTCTATGATCAGGTGAAACGATAACTGAGACTTGATCAGTGGGTTTTGTTATGGGAACATGCTTGGTAATCCAACCAGGGATCTTTTAGGGAAGTAGTGGAGATAAAAGCCTGACAGCTTCAAATGACAATGGGAAGAGAGGATCTGGAGACATGGAGTTTAAA
>PVKV010014541.1:14094-57102 GCA_004027835.1 Alouatta palliata
GCCACCATGCCCAGCTAATTTTTTTTTTTTTTTTTTTGTAGTTTTAGTAGAGACGGGGTTTCACCATGTTGACCAGGATGGTCTCGATCTCTTGACCTCGTGATCCACCTGCCTCGGCCTCCCAAAGTGCTGGGATTACAGGCGTTAGCCACCGCGCCCGGCCTATACATTTTTTTAAACAGGAGCTGTTTCAGTGTGTTTTATTCTTATGAAAATAATCCAGTGGAGAATAAAAAAACTGATGTTCCAGTAAAAAGAGTTGACGATAGTTACAATGTGTTTTAAGATGTTCATATTTGCATCCACTCTAGTAAGTGCTTTATATGAATTATCTCATTAAATATCTCCACAAACTCTGCAAGGAAAGCATTATTCCATTTTAAATATTAGATAACTGAGGCCCAGAGAGGTAAAACAACGTAGCCAAGGCGAAAAGAACCAAGATTCAAATCTAGATTGTTCTGACACCAGTGTCCATGGTCTTAGCCTATGTGCTCTTTAAAAAAATCTTTGGGGAATTCTCTTTTCTCTTTCCTTGATTTGCTTCTTAACTCTTCAAGAAAAAGTCTTTGGGTCAATGAATATAGCATGGGGTGATAACCCTTTCTTTGGCTGGGCTTTGGGGCCCTGTATTTCTCCAGAGCCACACTAGCAAGGCAGTGGTATCTGATGACTTTGAAGTGTTCCACATATTCCCCTCCTCCAATGAGGGGCCCACGATCTTCTTATCTATCTCTTTCTCCCTCCTTCCCATGTGTCCTCTCTCCATTCGCCTGTCCCAGAAATATATTAAGCACCTGATATGTGCGAGATGCTGGGGATATAATGGAAGATAAAATAGACAAAGTGCATGCTTGCCCTCGTGAAACTTACCGTGTCCACATTGAGTATGTTTGGACAAACGTGGCTAATTCCATGATGGGAAGTAACAGTGACCTTTTACCATTCTCTGGTCTCAGGCAGGTAATAAGGAAGGAAAGAGGTTGGGTGTAGCACAATTGAGGTGGGGGGGATTTGTGGCCACCTGGAAAATACATGGCCCACCCATAGGGGACAGCCATCTCTCAAATTGAGCTGACTGTGGTCCTGAGCCTAGTGTTGCCAGGTATTTACATTTTGTCACAAGAAGATGGAGATTAACATTTTCATGTGAGACCTCCCAATTTTAAGATTTGGGCAATTTATTTTAATATATCCTCTCCTGCCTGCTGTTCCACACTTCCCCTTCTACGGGTCTGATCCCATCTGTGGGCGGTCGGTGTACAGTTTCTGCTGTATGGCACTTCACTTGATTAGATAAAGCGTGACAGTTGCCATTTAACATCTTGTTGGCTTTTGGTCTGTTAAACAAATTCAAGATTGGAATTTTAGTCCTAATATTACCCCTTAAAGATAATTTCTCTGAAATATGCCTTTTGCCTAGAACGATTACCAATGTGTGCATGATAAATGTATGCATAAACATGCATTCAGCTATGTGAATGCTCCTTTCATTTTTAAAGCCATCTTGCTTATGAAAACTGAAAGGAATTTATTATAGGACACTCCTTTGGTAATCTGGAGTCTACTTTTACATGAACAGTAGAAGCAAAGGAATAGGACACACAACTCAGAAATTTGGAACTGGGACACAGACAGTATTTCACGTCTAGGTCACTGAATTGAATCCAGCCCAAGGCAAAACTGTCTAAAACATGTGAGCCTCAACAGCTGCTCAGCAGACCGTGCTCAAGGGGCTCAGGATCTCAGCTTGCTTTTCATCGTTTGGTTTTCTAAACCATGTTGTGGCTGTGCTTAGGTGCTGCCCTTCATAACAATTATTCAAATACTGCTAGCATTGTCATCCCTATTTAATGGATGTAGAGACTGAGGCAGAGAGAGAGGAGGGGAGGCTATTTTGGAAGGCCTGAGAAGAAGCCAAGATTCAAGTCATCATCTTGAGTTTAGATTCTTTTTCTAGCATGTGTGATACAGTGTTTCTTAAATACCAGGTGTTCTTATGCTGCTGGAATGGCTTTTACTGTATCTTTGTACCACCTGTACTCTTATTTACATAATTTTAAAAATGGACCCACATTTTCACTTAAATAATGCATTTTATAAGAAAAATGGTCAGATGCTCATGCCTATAATCTCAGTATTTTGGAAGGCCGAGGCAGGGGGATCACTTGAGGTCAGGAGTTTAAGACCAGCCTGGCCAACATGGCAAAAACCTGTCTCTACTAAAAATACGAAAATAAGCTAGGCGTGGTGGTGTGTGTATATCTGTAGTTCCAGCTACTTGGGAGGCTGAGGCACGAGAATCACTAAAACCCAGGAGGTAGAGGTTGCACAGTGAGCCGAGATCATGCCACTCCACTTCAGCCTGGGTGACAGAGCGAGATTCTGTCTCAAAAAAAAAAAAAAAAAAAAAAAAAAGAAAGAAAATTGATCTCATTACCATTAATCAAAAACCAATATTACTTGCCATAAACAGAAGGTAACAAAAAGGTGTGATAATGTCACATCATTATTATCACTTTATCAATGTTTATCTATGTGCTAATTACACCTGTCTTACAGGTCATTAACAGAATACATTAGGCTAAATCCTTCTGTGAGGAAAGAATTTTATGCCCAGCTCTGGATTATCTATAGGTGGTAGGTCAGATTTGCCATCCTCCTATGTCTTTTTCGGGGGATCTGTTACCTCATTAATTCATTCATTGACTCAATGTTGATTAAATCTCTATTCTGAGCCTGGCAAAGGTCCCCATCCCTGTGTTTCCTTCTAAGTAAGATTATTTCTGTGGGTCACGAATGCTGGGGTGTTTTGGCCTGGGTTTTTGTTGTGCTTCTTTGGCTGCAAACTGGGCTGATGTGTAGCCAGGACACACCAGCACAGTCCCACCAGATCTATGGCTGACACCCGTTCTCATTGCTCAGTGCATCTGGTTCACATGGAATGGTTTTTCAAGATTTTGAACATCCCCCTTAGCGGCAGGCATTAGAAAGAGATTCAAATGAATTTAAGCACAGGGGAATTCAATGGGAGGAACTGAGAGTTCACAGATTTTTTTTTTTTTGAAGGCTGAAGAACCAGGCTGAGGACAGGGCAGAACCAAGGCCAATCTGGAGCACAACAGTGCTGGAGTCCCCAGCTGATTAGAACATGGATGCTGATTAGGAATGGACCCCACCTGGGTCAGTTTCTTTGGCCTTCTGCTCATATATAAAATTCTAGGGAAGGAGGGTCTGAGTGCTGAAGGCTGTGGGCTCAAGGACACACCTTGAGTGGCAAAGGGAAAGACCTGAGTGCTGGCAGCCCAGAGAGAAGAAGCACATTCCCAAAGGAAGTGGGAGTGTTTTTTATAAGAGAGAAGTGGATACTGAGTGGTCAAAAGGCAACACATATTCAAATACATTGCCTTTTCAGATATGGGGGAGAAAAACATTGGTCCCCTGCTAATCAGTAGAGTAATTGTGGGGTGGGAAGATGAGTTTTGCCATAAATAATTACTGCAAAATGTTGGCTGTATTTATGCTCAAACCATTTATGAGAAAGAAATGTCTTTTTTCTCAATCATTACATGTGTTCATATTACACGATTATACTAACTAGGCTTGTATATTTAATGAGAAGGATCATTGTACCTGGAATGGTTTTGCCTTTGTTCAACTCTGAGCTTAGTATAGGAAACACACACACACACACACACACACACCCCGCACAAAGACAGAGATGAGAGATTTAATTTAATTTTTCTCTGAGTCCAAGCCTTCTCATTTAGTAACTTGTGAGATCTTTGGTGAGATACTTTCTAGGAGACTTTTCTGAAGTCAGAAACTTCCCAGTATCCGTCTTGGGTTGATGGTTACACAGATTGATGTTCAAAGGCAGAAAGTGACTCTGTAGAGGCCTCCTCGATTCATAAGCAGTCTTACTGATGCCCAACGGTGAGCCAACTTCTAGTGAAAACTCCTTAATTTGTAAATTTTGCAGAGAAAAATATTTATTTATTTATTTTTTTAGCATCAAATAGATCAAATCCCAGATGTGTGACTGAATTTTTGACGCAGGTGTTTTGACATTCGGGGTACTAGCCCAACCCCCTCCCCAGAGATGTAGTTTGCTGGGCCATTGGGGCTGCTTTGTTTACTGTGGCTAGACCAGGAGAAATGACACGTACAACTTTGATCAGAGGCAGAGACTGAATAGTCAAGCCAGAAATAGTTTGAGAATGAATTTTTCTAGAGAAAAGTAATCTAATGGATCAGCGGTCTCCCAAGTTTTGGCCTCACTGAACACACACACACACACACACACACACCCCCCAAACAAAAACCAGAACAAGACAATAGGTTCCTCAAACAATACTTACCCTATGTGCAAATACACTATTCATTTTTATTTTATTTTTTCCTTCTTTACTTTATTTTTAAAGTGCTGGTCACAGCCCTTTAGTGTTGATTTTGCATGGGCCCACAGTTTTAAAAACACTGATATAGATGGTCTAATTTTAAAGTGAATGCCACCTGCCCCTATTTGCAATTAATGGAGTTGTCCTCAGTGCTGATTTCTGCCCACAAAATTGATTTGGTACATAAAAAGAAAAAATCCTAAGGCCTTTTGAGAAAGATACAGTTTTATGCTTAGTTTTTTCCTTTGCCCATTCTAGATTATATTCTCTGTCTACAGTGCTGGATATAGCAATGTAGAATTGTGTGGACTGTGTGACTTGCAGTCAGTCACTGTCCCATGCACTTTGCATATAGTATCTCTTTTAATTCTTATGATAACCTCATTCATAAGAGGTAGGCACTGTTCTCATCCTCATTTTCCAGATAAGCAATCTGATGCTTAAGGAGATTGTATAACTTGCTTGAGATTGCACAGTTATATAGAGTGGAGTGGAGACTTAAATCCAGACCTCTTCTGACTTTAAACATTTTTAGTAAAATATTCTCCTTCAGATGTGTAGGTATGCAGGCTGAATAATTTAGATTGATTCCAGTACATTATTTGCTTTTGACAGAAGGTCTTAGTTTTCTGCTTAAATAACAGTACTCACCCCAGGGCCCAGAGCTGCTGGTGGATTGTCACAGGGCACAAGTGCACGTGATGCTCAGTGTGGGTGACTGGCGAACACTGATGACTGAGGCTTGCTGATGGCCAAAAACGCATTCCTCTGAACTGCAAACACCCTGCCATCTGGAGAAATGCTTCCCTTATGTTTTGGAGGATTGCTAAACACAGCAGACCCTCCATAACAGCAAATGTCCCTTCCACATGTCTATATGTTGATTTAGAGCAAATTCAGCCAACTAGAACAAAGCCAATTCAAGAAAGCAGGAAGAGAGCACACATGTTCAAAGAGCACCTATATTTGCAATCCCCATAAATACACTCTTTAGCTTAAACTAGAGAGTTTAATATAGCTACTTAAACGGTCAATGTTATACCAGTGCAAGCTTTCTCAAGGTCAGCTGGGCATTACAATATTTTACAGTCTAGACAACTGACATGAACCAAATGGCCCCATTCTTCTCTTATAATAACGTGTTTACTTCTTCTCATCCTCCATCTGACATTTGTGGAGTACCTGGTCAGATGAGCGAAGAAAAATAAGACAAGGCTCATCTGCTATTGAAGCTGACGCAATCTCCTCCCTTCCAGAACTGCTTAGTATGGAGCTTTGTGTATTGCCTGAGGTTTTACCTTTCTCTTTCTGTTCTTTGCTTCTCTTTCTGCAAACTCCTCTTTGCTCTCCTCAGAGATAAACACAAATTAATGTGTGTATTGAAGGCCAGCATCTAGTGACATCAGGATTTTAAGGAAGCCAGTTTTTTTGTGTAGAAATGAGAGGCTCAGCTCCCCATGATTCCTTGACTTCGAATCAAACATGCTAATTAGAACCCCATAAACAAGCCAAGGCTCAGAAGAGGGTGATTTCAAACAGGGTAAGTGTGGAAAGCTCTTCTGAATTCCACTTACATTGTGGGTTAATACTTCTTACTGTTTTTTCCTCATCAAAAAATACTACTCTGCTCCTTCAACCTGCATTCTCTTAGCTACTATATAAGATAACAATCTATACTTTTTTTCCTGAGGCTATTTTACCATCAACTTTATCATGGTTGACAAGTAACATGTAATTTTGGTGTTTAATTAATTGATACTCTGTAAGGGTAGGTATTAATATCTATTTTGATCACCTTTTGACTTTTTATGGTAGGTATTGAATACTTGTCTGTTGAACTCATTAATGAAAAAATGAGACGGGTAAGTACCCAGTGATATGAGTAAGTACTCTTAGTGCAAATATTTTCAATAAATTCCCGATTCATCTAGAAACCTTTCATTGTTCCTGGGTGGTATATGATGGGACATTCTCAAGAAAAAATACTTATGAGAACTCTGAGAGTCAACAAACATCTCTGAACTTGGGACAAAGTTCACATCAGCCAGTTAGTTGACCACAACCATTTTTTCTGATAGTGCCTTTATGATTGTTCTGAGATGTGATCACAGAGCTATAAAGAAGGGAGAAAGTTAAACCTTAGAGAGACTTGTGAAATATTACAGCAAGATAATTTTTGGGGACATTTGGACAAAATATACCTTTTTTCAGTTAAATAGACGATGATTAGAGCCATGTTCTCATAGCTGGTAAATATTGTCAACAGCATGCCCTAGGATTCCACAATCCAGACCTTTCTCTCATCTCTCTATTGGCTTAAGACCCCAAAATACCCTAAGATTCTTGGAATTTAGAGCTAGAAAGAAATTTTGATATCACTGTATACAAATTACTGTGTTTCATAAATGAGTCTTGTGCTAATAAATTCCTTCATTTTTTCATTAATTCAACATCTATGTCTTGAAGATCTCCTAGATGCCAGGCACTGAACTCATGGACTGCAATATCGTAACTAAAAAGGTTCTTCTAACTACACTCTTGGCTCCTATGTAGTTTGCATTCTGATAGAATGACACAGATGAGAAAACCAGTCAATAAATACATGAGTAACATAGTTTCATATAGTGGTGAGTACTGTGGAGAAGATAAAGCAGGGATGGACACAGTAACAAGGGAACCCGCCTCGACAGGGAGTGATATCTGAGTTGAGCTCTGAATGACAAGAAGTAGCCAGCCTTAGAGAGTTCAAGGTGAAGGATCTTCTGGCTGCTTCTTGGGCAAATACCACAAGGTGGGAATAAGTTGCTAAATTCAAAAAAGAAAGCTGGCATGCCTGGATCACAGTGAGGAACGTGGAGGAGAGTAACAGTGGCAGTGACATGGATGGGCAGTCACTGTGTCGGGTATAGCTCTGTAAGTCAGAGCAAGGGTTTTGGGTTTCATTCTTCGTACAATAGGAAGCCACTGGAAAGCTTTAAGCAGGGAAGTAAAGTGATGTATTTATTTTTAAAAGATTACTCTCCTGTCCAAGGAGAAACTAGTCCATTGGCATGGGCATGGGAGAAGCTGGGGGTATAGGTAAGAGGCTATGCTATGAGCCAAAAGAGAGAGAAATCCTCAGTTGTATAGCGACTTTCTGGCAGGTCCTAGAGTAAGAATTCCTGTTTCTTCCAACAACAAATGAAATCAGTACAGTTTAAAAATATACAAATAGAAGAGTAGTTAGTATTTACTAAGTGCTTAGTGTTTGCCAGGTCCTTCATAGGCATCACTCTAATTGATTGCTTTATAAGCACCATTTTATTTAATATTTGTCATAATTATCTGGGGTAGATCCTATTCTATTTTACAGATGAGGAAACTGAAGCTTCAGTAATTTAAGTATGTTTTCCATGTTTATACATATAGAAAGTGACAGGGTGGTAGGGTGAGGATTAGAACCTAGCCTGGTCCAACTCTCAGAACCCATAAGCCTCAAAGACCAGTCTCACTGCTTGTAGTGAGGGGCAGATAGTAGAGGGTCATGCAGGTGGGTATTGGGGCCAGAAAGCCTGCCTTCAAATCCCAGCTCTCTTGCTTATGAACTCTGTGACCTTGGCTGAATTACTTCATTAACTTCTCATTGCCTTTATTTCCTTATCTATAAACTGAGAAGAAGAAGAATAGATCATGCTTCATAGACTTACTGATGTAATGTATGCACAGAGTTTAGAATGGTGTTTGGCACATAGGAAGCGTTTAGCAAATAACTGTCATTGTTATTTATTCACACCATGTGAATGTGAGCCACATTTTAGGCTATCATGCAAAGAAGTCTCCTCCCTTTGTCTTCTGGGTAACTGAAACACTCAGCCCAGAGCAGGGGCTCAAGAGACATTTGTTTGAAGTTATTGTTTTCTTGAAGCCAGATGAACTTCTTACTCATTTGGATTCCAGGGGAGCTGGGAAGAAGTACACAGTGATCCATCTCTGCTAGAGTTCCGCAGTTTTGAGTGTGTCCCCCTTGGAAGCTCTGCTTTTGCTAGGGGGCAACTGAGTGTCTGCCACAGTTTCATCATCAGAACAAGAGCAGGGGAAAGAGACCATCTGGGAGGAAGTGAGTCCTGGGGAAATGAGCGTCATGTCAGGTGGTGGTTAGGGAAATTGTTTAGAGAGGTCCCTCCTCAGGCATAAAAACAAAGAGAAAAATGCTTAGGATATTTAGGGGCTTTCATTTTCAGGTAACATTTCAGAGAGAGCCAGACACTCTAGATTCAGAACCAAGACAAAGATCCAATGACCTGACGAGATGCTAGAACTTTTGTAATGTGTCTACAAAATTTGCCCTATTGCATCCTCTCCCCTCCGCATGTTCTCATGGCAATCAGTATGATAATAAAACTCGGGAAAGACATATGACCCCTGAGCTTTGTCTTTGCAAAGAATGGAAAAACAGGGAAGCTGGGTCCCATGTCACAGCCACAGTTTATAGAATGGACACGGCAGCAGCACCTGAAAGTAACGAAAACCTTGATTGTCTGGATCCCTGGGGAAAAAGAAAAAGCAAAGGGAGGAGGGGGAATTTCATTGAACGCTAGGCTAATAAGTAGCTTTGGCACTGAGTAGGCACAAGTCCTTACAGGTTCCTAGGTACATGACCACCAGCCTCTCACCCTTTTGCAGCCTCTGCTGGTCTCCAAAATCCAAGTCCATTATTTCAAGTGGCTGTCGGCGTCTGTGCTCTTACATATAATGGTCAGCAGGGGGCAGCGTAGCCAACATATTACTTGTGAGTGAGGGGCTGTCTGCTTTTCACACGAGGGTCTGGGGAAAAAGTTTATGCAATCTAAAACTGCGCCTAACTGTGCAGGCTCTGAGTAGAAGACTGCTTTTTCCCTTTCTCGCCTCCAGGATTCTACTCTTCCCTCTTTCACTCTTGTCTCTTCCTCTTTTTTGCTTCCTTGCTCTCTCGGCTCAGCCGCCTACCTTTTATCTTTGCAAAGCGTTCTCACACCCACTGCCTTCTTGGGTCCTCCCGGATATACTATGAGAGATGGGGTCAGGTTAAATATCGAACATGTTGCAGAAACAGAGACCTAGAGAGCCGCCTGGTCCCTAGCCCCTGTTCTTTCTTCTGATACACTTATAGGATGTGAAAGCGGAAAGCCCAGGTGTCCATTGTTTTTCATTGCAGAGAAGGATGTTCTATCCCCGGGGGCACTGCACACACACACTGGAATTAGAGCAAGAGCTGCCAAGGTAATAAATTGAGAAGGGGCTTGTTCAGAGGCACAGACTCTGGGGTACTGTCAGTTTCATCAGGTCCTCCACGGAAAGAATACAAAGTCAAAGGACTCTCTGTATCCCTTTGAATACACACTTGGGAGAAGATAAGAAGAGATCATTTACTTGTGCTTGTTAAGAAAAGATGTCACCAGTCTCCCGGCTCAGGACTCGATTGGCTGGACAGAGCCAGTGAAAGCTAAGACTATATCCTCTGTACAGGAGTGTGAGACTGTGAGCACATTTCTCCATCTCTTTAAACCTCAGTTTCCTCTCATATGAGGGGTGATTGCAACGCTGTTGATCTCACAGAGCAGTTTTGGTTGAGTTCCCACACATACTCTGCATTCAATCAATATTGCTGTTAGTATCAAAATAAGAGACTGTTTTCATAGCTACTCTGTGTGAAAGATTGATCATATTGATGGCCTTGGTTAATGCCTGCTTGTAGCTACCGTTTGCTGTGGGACCTGCTAGTTTCTTTCCACTGTGAGTCCAAGTCCAGGCTGGACTTGGGTCTTGCTTTGGTCAATGAAATGCCAAAGTGACTTTGGCCAAAGTGACTCTGATAGCTTCAAGCCTGACCTCCAAGGTCCTTGAACTCTTCTGTTCTCCCTTGCTTGCTCTTGAAACATTGCCACCACTGTATGGAGAAGCCCTAGCTGGCCTAGTGGAGGATGAGAATGGCACGGAGCAGAGCGAATCCAGTTTCCCAACTGAGGTTATTACCGGGCTGGGCTCAGACAGTGGACTTCCAATCATGTGGCAGAGCTCAGCTAGTATCAGCAGAACTGCTTACCTGACCACAGCTGACCCCAGGTACATGAACAGGTCCACCTGCCACCAGAACTTCTCAGCTGACCTATACTGACTTGTGAACAATCATACATACTTATTGTTTGATGACAGTTTTGAGAGAGTCTGTTTCACAGCAATAGCTAACGACACACTACTTAAAGTTTTCCATAGCTTCATTGAAGGAGAAGGGAAATGCTGGGTAGGACTGTCTGAAAAGTGACCAATGTATTAGCTGTATTGCTAAATACTTAAGTCAGTAGTGATATTTTTAAAGTCTCCAGTTTGATGATAGGTACATGATGAGTCAGAGTAAACACTGAAATAAGACAGACCTGATTCCAAATGCTTACACCACCTTTGGCCAAATTTCGGAACTGCTGTATGCCTCGATCTCCTCTTCGACAAAGCGGGATAATAATAGTTGATGGAAAGAATTGTGTGGGAATAACGTGGGATAATATATGCAGAGTGTGTAGCATGGTGCCTGGCACACAGTGACCACTCTGTAAATATTAAGCATTTTTATTAATAGTGATGAATTAAATCTTCAAAAAACATCTTACACACCACCGTGTGTTTGCTACAGATCCAGCTGGTAATCCAGGACAGAGTTTTGCAATTAATATATTTAAAGCTTTGAAAAAACGAAGAATTGCAATTACATATATATTGTATATGTATGTATATATATATTTCTTCTTTCTTTAATTAAAAAAGTAACATATATATGTTGCTATATATATATATTCCAACAAATGTATATACGTATTTCCTCCTTTCTCTAATTAAAAAAAGGAAAATGTACTATATACCTTAATCCCAAATTTCTCCTAGGGCAAAAATGCCAATTCAAAAAAATTTGAATTGTGAGTTATGACTTATAATTAGGAAAATTGAACTCCACTGCACTGAGGTCAACTTTATTTTCTTAGAAAAGAAACGGTGCACACTGTGGGCTTGTATTAGATGAGAGCATAAATGTCTTTGGGTTGTGAGTGGTAATGATTTTCCTTATATTTTCTTGAACAAGAAAGCAGAGCAATTATCCACAGTATGTCAGGTGAGAAAAAAATCTTCCAACTTGGTAGCTCTTGTGTAAAGGTATAACTCATCAGGAGATCTCAGAAAGAAGCTAGACTTCGGTTTAATTCAAATTCAGAGTGACACTTCAAGAATCACTTCCTGACCAGCTTTCAGATTGCGCGTGGTGTTTATTCCTAATGGAGACGGGAAACTGGGGAGCAGGTAGGCGTCATGGGGAAATTCTCCCAGTTTACAGAGGAATGCTGTGTCAACTCCTTGTTCCTGGATAGAATTACGCTGCATGAGCACTCACTGATTTTGTTGATTCTCAGTTAATTTAAAAAAAACAGTAAAAAAAAAAAAAAAGCTTGACCCTCTCCCCAGACACTGGCTCTTGCACTATTTTGTCTTACGTTGAGTCCTGTCTTTGGAGTATCTGGTGTTAGCTACACGCTGTGGATGTTGCACATAAGATCAAGAGCTTTATGATCCACAGACCCAGGTTGCAGATCCTGTTTTAGAGGAAGTGGCAGGTTTCTCAGTCCCACCTCCCAGAGGTGGCTCTTTCCAGACCCCTCTCACACAGATCAGATGTACGCTTTTCATACCTGTCTAGTGCACTTGTGTGTGTTCTTCCGGGGATCACAGTGAGTGAGCCAGAAAAGCACTGCACATTGTCTCAAAAGCCTCCGCTGTGAGTTGTCTGCCAGAGATACTGACTCCCCAGTGGGTTACAGAGCAAATCTGCAATCACACGGAGATTTCTGTGCTAGGCCACCGTGACTCACTGCTGGTGATCTGAGGTTCTTAAGCCCCACCTTTCCCCAGCCTGCCTGCCTCCGAGCCACAGTGTGGTCAAGGCCAGATTGCAGTGGCCTTGGGATGGATGGCAGACGGCTGCTGGGCACCCAGCATTCAGCAGTGGAACCGCACCAGCTATTTCTGGTGAGCACCTTCCATATTGGTTGATATTTGGACATTATTGGTTGTTAAATGTTAACATTAATTCATGTAAAGCTTTGAGAAGAAGAATTATAATTGCATATATATATATACATACATATATATATTCTCTTTTTCTTTAGTTAAAAAAGTTTCATATGCTATACATCTTAATCTCTCCTAGGACAAAATTGCTGATTGAAAAAAATGGAAATATCACCCCTGGTTGCAAGTGACAGAAACCTAGTTTTTATTGTACTTCTCCAAATCCAGGGGAGGAAACACAACCATCCTCTCTGTCTCTGTCTCTCTCTCTCTCTCTGTCTCTGTCTCTTTCTCTGTCTCTCTCTCTCTCTCTCTGTCTCTGTCTCTCTCTCTCTGTCTCTGCCTCATTCTCTCTCTCTGTTTCTATGCCTCTCTTTCTCTCACTCATATCCAGCCAACTCTACTTATCTTTGAACACAGCGGAAGATTGCTGTCCCAAAGCTCCCAATTATTTCATTTCAAACCTCTAGCAAAAACCAACCAGGGTCTCTGAATTGCAATTCACAATTCCTGGGGGAGACAATCTAACTGGCCTAGTTTGGATCAGGTGTCCATCTCTGGTCCAGTCAGCTGTGGCTGGGGGCAGAGGGGGGGTCACAGTCACAGAACACAAGCACACTATTTAGCCTGCCCCTGGGAGTGATGGGGCGGGCAGTTGTCTGAGAAGGGCACGGTGGTAGGCAGCTTCTGAAATGCCTCCCAGTGATCCCGACCTCCTGGTATTCATACCTCTGTGTATTCATACCTCTGCCCACCCCTTGAGTAAGGGCTGAACCTGGTGACTCACTTCTAATGAATCAACTCTGCCTAAAGTGAGGAGCTGTCACTTCCAAAATTAGGTTACAAAAGACCATGACTTCCATTTTGCACAAACTCTTTCTCTCTAGTTCTTCTTGTTCACATGCTCTAAGAAAGCAAGCTGCTGTGTGTGTCCTGGGGAGAAGTCTGTGTGGCAAGGGACACAGAGGGTGGCCCCTGGCCTAGTGCCGGCAAGGGACTAAATCCTTCCAACAATCGGGGAGAGAGATTGGGAGTGGACCCTTCTCCACTTCAGCCTTGAGATGACCGCAGCCTTGCCTGTCACGCTGATGGCAGCCTCATGAGAGACCGTGAGGTAGAGGCACCCTGCTAAGCCATTCACAGCTTCCTGACCTACAGAAACTGCGGGATGACAGATGTTGTTTTAAGCCACTAAGTTTTACCCCACCATTCCAGAAATCCTGCCCCTAAGCTACTAAATGTTGGGGCAATTTGTTATGCAGCAACAGATAACACAGGTATTTCATGATTGGAGAGACTCTGAGGTCAGATGCCCGTGTCTTGTCCCTGCTTCACCATGTACCAGCTGTGATCTTGTGCAAGTCATGGAGCCTATTCAAGCCACATTCTCTTCTGTAAAATAGAGATAACAGGCCAGGCGCAGTGGCTCATGCCTGTAATCCCAGCACTTTTGGAGGTTGAGGCAGGTGGATCACCTGAGGTCAGGAGTTCGAGACCAGCCTGACCAACACGGAGAAACCCTGTCTCTACTAAAAATACAAAATTAGCCGGATGTGATGGGGCACGCCTGCAATCCCAACTACTCAGGAGGCTGAAGCAGGAGAATCGCTTGAACCCAGGAGGTGGATGTTGCAGTAAGATGAACTCGTGCCATTGCACTCCACCCTGGGCGACAAGAGCGTAATTCCGTCTCAAGAACAACAAAAAAATAGAGATAATAACGATATGGTTGCTGTGAGGACTAAACGAGCAAACCTAGAGCTTCCGCTTAGCTTAGGTATATTAATATTAACTAATTATAATTAAAATTAACAATATCAATAAGGTTTAGCTATTGTTAGTGGGATGTCACAGCTCTTCTTACCCTGCACATCTGGGTCACTGGTGCCTCAGTTCTGCCTTCAAAGAAATCCGGAGAATTTTATGCTCCTTACAGAAATGATATGGAAAGGAGCATAAAATATCCAAATATCTTGAAGCAAATGGCTATTTAACTACTAAATGTAGAGAACTATTTTCATTTTACTCATTTTGGTCATACAGCAAAGAACAATTGCATATCGTGGAGAAGACAAATAAAAATGGAACGAGTGCTCTCAGATTTGAAATATAAAAAAGCAATTTCAGTTGATAGAATAAAATTTGTTTTTGTAGTTTCCTCCCACAGCAAGGCATCCAACAACCTTCTGCAGCCAATCATTTTGTGCATGGAAGTGCCAGGGTGCTGTGCAGGTGGCACTCCCCCGCAGAGCTGAGCCTGGCACACAGGGATCATCACGGGCACTTTCAAGGTTTCTGCCTTCTGAGGCCAAAGCCCATGGTGTCAAGGGTTTGATGGGATTTGCTTATTAATTCCAAGCACAAATGCTCAGTTCCTGTGTTTTCCTTCTCCTTGGGATGCTGTCTTTCTACCTCGGGGAGCTGCAGACCTGTGTGGTAGTGGGAGAGATTAGATTTGCAGGTCCCCCTACCCGCCCTCACTTTCATCCTTTCACCGCTCCAGCCCAAGGCCATTGTTGGAGTTCGGATTTCCTACCCGCCATGGCTGTGTGCTCGTTCCAGGAGTCAGGGGCTCAGCCTACTGGCCCCCTCTTCTCCATCCATTCACACCGCTGTGCCTCTTCCTTGCTGAGCCTGGCTGCTGGGGGTGAGGGGCAGTGTAGGTAGCTTCCTTAGCTCCCCACTTTTCCTGTCTTAAAGTCAGGCACAACAGAAGCCCTTTCTGTGTGAAAAGCGACGTTACTCCTCGCTGAGAAAACAAAGGGCAGCAGAAAGACTGAATGAGAAGTACGATGAGCAGGTACACTTTACAAAAAAATACCAAGCCCCCTGAGGACAGCCTGCCTCTGCCATGAAGCTGAGTGCTTCTGGGGTCTGGTGGGAGACACTGCATTTGATCACCCTCACCAATCCTTTCCCTAAGGACACTAGGAGAAGCTTGCCAGTATATATTTGTTTTTGCTTCCTGAATCACCCTTCTCCAATCCTCAATGAAATAAACCAATTTAAAAAATAACTGGTAACAACCAGACAAGGAAAGAGTCAATCCTTTTGCTATGAACTGAAAAATATCCAAGAAGAATAAAAGCAGAAGATTTTAGTGTGACTTCATGCAGCTCTTCTTCCTGTAGAATGATACAAAAGGAAGTGAGTTGCAAAACCTTGAAAATTTTCACCAATACCCTCTGATTGGATAGAAGCAGACAAAGCTTGGAGTAGGGGGCTTAGAAAAAAGTCAAAGAAATCTTTCCAAGTGTAGAGGCACCTGTGTGTGGTTTCAATATTTCCTGACTGAATTCAGGTTGAGCCAGGAAAAGCCCCGAAGTGTTACCGTCTCCCAGGACTCTGCTAAATCCGAGGACTGATTTGAAGCCTAAGAATTCTCCCCTTCCATGAGAAGAGGGAGTACCCCAAACTGGACATTACCAAAAGCTTAGAAGAGAGGGTAAGCCCAGTGCTATACCAAAGGCTGCAAAAGGTTTGCCAAGCTCTTTTCGAATTCCTGGACCCAGGTATTAACATAGTATCTGGAATGGAAAAAAGACCCCAGGGAAGGTTGGGAAGGTTTCACTGAGAATTAATCTTTTTTTTGTCAGAGCCAAAAGAAGAACTGGACAGAGCTATTTGCCTGAAGCAAGAGCAAGGCGAAAAGAAGCAATGTGGTAACTACGCAAGCATTTTGCAGGAGAATGCAATGATAGCAAACACTGAAATGAGCACGGCAGGCACAAAACGGAGGCAAGACTCAAGAAACAATAACCCAAGGAAGCTAGGAAAACTTTCTTGCAATTACTTTGAGCTGCAGAGGAAATTATTAAAAACATGAATTCAATAAGACAAGAGTCAAAAACAAAAAAACAAAACCCAAATACTTCAGTGATGAAATTCAACACAGCAAAACACAAGCAGAGGGGCCAAAAAAAAAGAAGGAATTCCACGCTCATTCTCAGGGAATCATGGAACGACTGCTGCAAACCTATGGGGGAAGAAAAGTATAAATGTCCTTTGGGGATAAAGGCAATAGAAGACATTTATTTTATTTTTTAAGGCAGAGTCTTGCTGTGTCACCCAGGCTAGAATGCAGTGGTGTGTTCGTAGCTAACCTCAGCCTTGACCTCCAGGCTCATGCAATAATCTCACCTCAGCCTCCTGAGCAGCTGGCAGTACAGGCATGCACTACCATGCCTGGTTACTTTTGCTTATTTTTTGTAGAGATGAGGTCACACTGTGTTGCCCAGGCTCATCTCCAGCTCCTGAGCTCAAGCTATCCTCCTGTCACGGCCTCCTAAAGTGCTGAGATTATAGGTGCAACCTACCATGGCTGGCCAATAGGAGACATTTTAAGTTTGCCCAAACTTGGAATCTATGAGCCCTCTTAAAAAAAGGCAAAAGTCTTGAAATCATGATTTTTTTTTAATATAAAAAGCATAAATAGAGAAACCATAGAGTCCTTTTACTAAAGGACTCAAAGTGAATCAGCTTTCATATATGATGATAAGAAGGTTTGCATCTGTGCAACCGGGAGAATGAGTTGCCATCTCATTCTAGTCCCGGGCAGTTGACTGTAGGAGGCTATGGGTGGAAGAGGTGTTCAGAACTGAACTTCAATTTTAACTCCACGTGAGAAGCTTAGGAGGCGTCCCAGTGGAGATGCTGAGTAGGCAGGTGGATCTAAGAGACTAGAGGTTGGAAGACAGGTCTGGGATGAAGATACACATTTGGGAGTCATAGACATACAGGTGGTATTTAAGGCTTAAGATTGGATGAGATCACTCAAGGGGTGAGTGTAGAGAAGAAGGCCAAGGAATAAGCCTTTGTTCACTCCAATATTAAGAAATTGGGAAGGCCAGCTGTGGTGGCTCTTGCCTGTAATCCCAGTACTTTGAGAGACCAAGGTGGGCAGATCACGAGGTCAGGAGTTTGAGACCAGCCTGACCAAAATGGTGAAACCCCATCTCTACTAAAAATACAAAATTAGCCGGAAGTGGTGGTGGCGCATGCCTGTAATCCCAGCTACTTGGGAGGGTGAGGCAGGAGAATCGTGGAGGTTGCAGTGAGCCGCATGGTGCCATTGCACTCCAGCCTGGGCAACAAGAGCGAAACTCTGTCTCAACAAAACCAAAAAAAAAAAAAAAAAAAATAGAAAAACAAAACTAAAATCGGGAAGAAGAGGAGGAATGAGCAAAGAAGACGGAGGTGGCAAGTCGGTGATGAAGGAGGAAAACCAGAAGAGGATGGTATCTGGAAGGCCAAGTGAAGGACAGCTATCAAGGAGAAATGCCATTAGCTGTGTAAACTGTGGCTGAAAGATCAAAGTAAGATGAGACCTGAGAATTATCCATGGCTTTTAGCAATGCGGAAGTCACAGGCGACCTTGACAAGAGTGTTTCAGTGGAGCTGTCTAGTTGAAAGTCGGCTTTGAGGGAGTTTAAGAGAGACAGTTGGAGAGGAATTGGAGCAGTAAATACAGACAAGTTTTTCAAGAAGTTTTGCTGCAAACAGGGTAGAGAAGTAGGTGATAGCTGGCTGGGGGTGGGGTTGTGATAATTATTTTTTAAAGATGAAATTGGATGTGGTGAGTAAGGCTAAGAGGGATGATTTCTAATTCTGTTAGGCAACCGGCCAGCTGATTCTAGCCTCAGTGATGAACTCTGGGTTGGAAAAATAAACTGAAGAATCATCATTATATTTAAAATTGCCTAGATGTATCCCAGTACAGTGGCTTATGCCTGTAATCCCAACACTTTGGGAGGACAAGGCAGGGGGTTGGAGCTCAGGAGTTCAAGACCAGCTTGGGCAACATAGCAAAACCCTGTCTCTACAAAAAATACAGAAATTAGCTGGGTGTGGTGGCGTGCACATGTAGTCCCAGATTCCTGGAAGGCTGAGGTTGGAGAAATGGGGGTGCGGTGTCACTTGAGCCTGGGAGGCAGAGGTTGCAGTAAGGTGAGATCAAGCCACTGCACTCCATCGGGGTTACAGAGCCAGACCCTGTCTCAAAAAAAAAAAAAAAGGGTCAAGAGATGAGATGATATGCCCTAGGGGAATATGTAGACTAAGCGTAGAGGGCCTAGAGAGGGAACTATTTTAAAAAATAGGCAGAGGTATTTGTTAACAATCTGTATCTTCAGAGTGTTTGGGGCATGGTTTTCTCCTATGGTCGTTCTCCTGTAGCTTCTTTGTAGGTCTACAAAGGCAACAAAGAAGCCTCAGGGAGAATGACCCTAGGAGGAAAATCAGGAGATCGTGTTGTCACCAGAACCATGGAAGAGAATGTTTCATTTCAACAGGGTTGAAGAGTGTCAGAGATTTAGTAAAGAGTAAAGAATTCTAAGTTGAATGTAGCAGCACAGGAAGTTATTTGGGGTCTTCAATGAGAACGTTTCAGGAGTATAATTGAGGAGAAGCAGATTTATCATTAGTTGAGAAATTATTGGAAGATGATGAACCAGGACAGTGAACACAGAACCCCATCAAGAACTTTGACTGTGAAGGAGGTAGAGGGAGTGAGAGGGCAACAATTGGAGGAGGAGAGACTTATTTTCAAGATGTTAGAGCTATGCATGACTAAATGTTGATGGAAGGTTTCCAGGAGAAAAAGAGAGAAAGAGAGGGGAGAGGGGAGAGAGGAAGGGAAGGGAGGGAAGAGGAGGGCAGGAAGGGAGAGAGAAACTTCTGTATCTTTGGTAGGAAGTCCAGAAAAAGAGAGGTTGGGAGAAAGAAAGATGTGAAAGATACAGGAGAGAGAGAGAGGGACAATTGATAAAATCAGATTCCTTAATAAGGTGGAAAGACCGGGGACATAGAGAGGGAGGGATTGGTCTTACACAGCTGTTCCATTACATTATGATAGGAAGGATGAAAGAATGGGTATAAATGCAGATAAGTTTGTGATGAGTGGCAGGATTCTAAAGCCATTCTCTTCTGACAGCCTCTATTTCTTTCGTGAAGTTGAAGGAGAGGTCATCTCCTGACAATGAGTGAAAAGACAGTGGGGTAGGAAATATGAGAAGAGTGGGAGAAATTTGAAATAGTCCCTGAGAAAGAAAGAAAAAAAGACTAGTCATTTAGAAACACAGAAGAGGGAGGGAGAAATGGAGAGGAGTTATTTGCTCCACTTTTTTTTCCCCACTGCACTCAATAAACAAACTTTTTTGTTTTAATTCTATTTATTTATTTATTTTTTTCTAAAAGACATGGACTGCCTGACTATTTTTATTTTTTAGAGACTGGGTCTCACTATGTTGCCCAGTCTGGTCTTGAACCCCTGGCATCAAGAGACCCTCCCGCTTCAGCCTCCCAAAGTGCTGAGATCACGGAGATGAGCCACCATGCCTGGCCTGCTTTTTTTTTTTTTTTTTTTTTTAAGAATGTTATGAGTGTTCAAAGTGGGTGATGAGGAAGGATGTGGATAAGTTGGGCTTGAATGCTTCTAGGTTTCCTAAGAGCCTTGTGAAGAAACTCCTTATCCATCTTAGAAGCCTGTTCTTTCGAAAGCCTTCCAACAGAGACCACAGAAACATTGGAATGAGGATCCTAGGATTTGGGTTGAGTCAGAGAGTAAAACCATGCCCTAAAGAGTTAAAGAAACCAATGACTAGCAGAAACTCTTGAACTGACAGAATGGTAGACTTAAAAAAAAATAGAAAAAGACAGAAAAAAAGAAAAATAAAAAATTTGGTGGAACTCTGAAACTTCCTCCACTTACAAAATAACAAAACTATCTGAAATCAGTTGGAACCAATATGGCAATGGACTGAGCTTGCTGACATCATGAATTTCCACTGCAGTCTTTACACTAACTCCTCCTGAGTTGCATGATGGTACCCATTCGGAAGTATAAAGCACAAAGTGTGCGTGCCCGAGGACTTTCAGAACTTCTCTTTCCTTCCACCAATCACTGACTCTTCCCAGAATCCACCGCCAAACCATTTCTAATACAATACTGCCTTGAAGCCAGCACAGGAAGACAGATTTGAGCTGGACTCCTCTCTTCTTATTTGTCAACTTTCTCTTCTCAGACACCCACTATCATAGTATTGGCTTCTAACACAATGAGCATCGAGCTGCTTTTGCTAGGAAACAAGAGACTGTTCAACAAAGAAAAAGAAATTAGACCTGTAGGAGTGTCTATTTATTATCTTCTACAGCAAGTGTCCACAAACAAGGGCCCATGGGCCAAATCCAGCCAACTGCCTGTTTTTTTGATAAAGTTTGATTGCAATCCAGCCACATCCACCTGTTTACATATTGTCTATGGCTGCCTTCCAGTTACATCAGAGTTGAGTGGTTGTGACAGAGACCTTATGACCTGCAAAGATGAGAGCTTTTACTATCTGGCACTTTCCAGAGAATAATTGTCAATCCCTGTTCTACAGGAAAGATGGGAAGGTTATGGAGAAAGGGCAACCTTCAGAAAAATCCAACTTCTGAGTCTGTTTCCTTTTCCGCAAAATAAGGACACCATTCATTAAATCAGTGTTTCATTTCACAAACATTTATTGATCGCTACTATGTGCCAGAAGCTGGGAGTGCAAAGATCAATAAGATCTAGCCTTGTCCTTTCAAAATAGCAGAGATAGATGGATAAACACATAGTTGGAATACTTAGAGATAAATGCTGTGTGCATGCTGTGCAGGTGAAGGGGAGGTGTTTTACCTGGCTTAGATGATGCTGGAAGGGAATCATTGGCATATGAGGTTGCTATGGTTGAGAATGAAGCCAGTCTGGGATTAGTGTGGCACGAGTAAAGAACAAAGAGAACCAAAGAGTAAGAATTCTGGAAAGCACCACCGTAGAAGGGCTAAGGGAAGGGAGACTGAGAAGGAGCAGTGAGAGAGGTAGAAGGAGAATCAGGAATGTGTTCCTGGTTTATTTTAGGAATGTAGCACCCTATCTTCCAAAAAAGAACAGACATTTTACCAGAGCTGCTAACATTTATCAGATACTAGCTAAGTGCAAGAATCTGTTATAAATACTTTACGTTCATTTGGTAATCCTTCAGTACAAACTGGTAGGAGGGGGGTGTCTTCTTAGCCCACGGTTACATAACTAGCAGTTGAAATTATCAGTGGAACACACATTAGGTACCACCCCATCATGCCGCCCTTGACACACCTCTCTAGCTGATCATTGCCCGCCCTGCTGAGTCCACATGTAACTTCACAATGTGTCTCAAAAGAGCTTTCCGGGCAGCCACCACCAATTAGTGGGAGTTGGCCCCTGAGATGAAATCTATTTGTTATCCCCCATCTTAAGGCATACACAAGCAGTCTGTTAATTACAAAGCACCTCTCCGCCTTAAAATGTGGTATTATGATTACTATTGATTATTAATTAAACAAAATGAAAACCTAATAATGATATGATAATATGTGTCATTCAACCCAGATGTTTCAGAATCCGGAATATATTTTGGCAACGTAAACATAATACACATATATAATCTATCTTTAATAGATTCGCTGTCCTTTCAAATTGAGTCTAGGATGCATACTCATTCCTGGAAGTCATCCCTATGGGTGATTTAACTGAGCAAATGAGGAATTTCTAAAATGTATGGGAGTTTGAATGAATTTAGGAATGGAGCCAATACTCCTCTTGATTATGTTTAACATTTTAAGGAAACATTTCAAACATTCAATAAACAGAAAAATATAACACCTATGTATTCATTACTTAGATTTTAAAAGTAGACGTCCAGCCAGGCGCGGTGGCTCACGCCTGTAATCCCAGCACTTTGGGAGGCCAAGTCGGGTGGATCACGAGGTCAAGAGATCGAGACCATCCTGGTCAACATGGTGAAACCCCATCTCTACTAAAAATACAAAAAAATTAGCTGGGCCTGGTGGCGCGCACCTGTAGTACCAGCTACTCGCGAGGGTGAGGCAGGAGAATTGCTTCAACTCGTACAGCGGAGGTTGCAGTGAGCCGAGGTCACACCACTGCACTCCAGCCTGGTGCCTGGTGATGGAGTGAGGCTCTGTTTCAAAAAAAAAAAAGTAGACGTCCATCAGTATCCATGAGGGATTTGTTTCAAGACCCCTCTACCAGCATACCAAAATCCGTGGATGCTCAAGTCCTTTATGTAAAATAGTGGAGTATTTGCATATAACCAATGCAGTTCCTCCCATACACTTTCAGCCATCTCTAGATTACTTGTAATAACTAATACGATGTAAATACTGTGCAACCAGCGCTATGGTGTATTGTTTAGGGAATAATGATAGGAAAAAGAGTCTGTACATGTTCACTACAGATGCGACATTGATTTCTTCCCCCAAATATTTTCTGTGATTGGCAGAATCCACAGATGTAGAAGCCACAGATACAGAGGGCCATCTGTACTAGCATTTTGCCATTGCATCCGAGATTATTGAAAAGAATGAAAGTATTACAGATACAGTTGGTGTTCATTTTATGCCTCCTTCCCTTCTCGAATTCTCTCCTCCTCCCTGGAGGTTACCGCTTTCCAGAGGCTGGTGTGTATCTTCTTCATCCACGTTTTTGTATTTTTGCCATATTTATATCGATAAACACTAAACAGAATTGTTTCACATGTTTTTAAACATTCCAAAAATGGTAAGGCAGATAACGTTGTTCTGCAACTTGCCTTTACCATTCCACACTATGTTTCTGAAATGCCTTTGTGTTGATTCATGTGTTCATTCATTTTATAGCCTGTCTTCTTTTTATTCTTTGACAACTGCCCAAATTGTTTAAGATAGAAAGCAGATATATCTGACAGCTTCTCCGTGGCAGATATGAAATCATTTGGCCTCAATTGTTTTCTTTTTCCCTTTTCTCTTCTTAGTCTCCCCCTTCCCTTTTCCTCTCCTGCTCTATTAAGGATTTTGAATATAAAAGGAAACAGCAGAAGAGAGAAAACTCTGCATGGAGGGTCTGAATTTAGCACCCTATCTTCCAAAAGAGAACTGACTTTTTTTTTGGAGCAGCTAACATTTGTCAGATACCGGCAAAGTAGAAGAATTTGTTCTAAGCACTTTATATTTATTTGGTAATCTTCAATACAACCTGGTGGACAGAGGTGTCTTCCTAGCCCAGGGTAGGTGGCAATTTTAACCCAGGCATTGAGATGCTGCAGCTGATGTCCTTCTGCATTCAAAAAAAAAAAAAAAAAACCTCATATTGATCCCAGCCTCCCTCAGAGTTAGGCAAACTATGAACAGTCAGAGTCCCTAGGGCTAGTCTTTTAACAACTTTGGGTATTGATTCCACTTCTAAATTAAGTATCATAATGATTACTAATAATGAATAATAATAAAGTAGGTACCTGATAATCCACAGGGCTGAGTGTTACCTCAGTTCAGTTTTCTCACCTGAACTTTAGCCACCCATTGATTTCCAACTCCCCCCTGGATATTTCCATTTGACTATGCCACTGTTCCTAAATCTGTAAGAACCAGGCTTAGTTATTTCTTTCCCTCTTGACCATTTCTTATTGCAGCAAATCCGGTGCCTCAGTCTGCCTTCCATGGTCTTCTGTACTCTGGTTCCTCAATACCTGATAAAGACTGAATCCCACCACCCTCCCAAATTCATGTGTTAAGGCCCTAATCCCCAATGTGATGGCATTTGGCAGTCAGGCCTTTGGGAGGTAATTAGGTTTAGGTGAAGCCGGGAGGATGGGGTCCTCATGATGGGATTAGTGCCCTTCTTGAAGAAGAGAAAAAAGAGCTTGCTTTCTCTCCACCATGTGAGGATACAGCAAGAAGCTTGCCATCTGCAAGCCAGTAAGAGCCTTGATCTCAAACTTCCTAGTCTCCCAAACTTGAGAAAATGAACTTCTGATGTTTAAGCAACACTTTCTGGTATTTTGTTGTAACAGCCTGATATGGTTTGGCTCTGTGTCCCCGCCCATATCCCACTTTGAATTGTAATTGACAGAGCAGAAGTATTGCCATCTTGGAAAAGGACTGTCATTTTAAAATTCACCTTAACCAAAAACCACCTAAATCCAAAGGGCATCAGCCTAATGGCTAAGATCAGCATGACCATAAACCACAAATAGCATCATCGACCGGAAACATTCCAAACTCCTCCTCAACCAGAAACATGCTAGCCCCAAGACAAGCCCCCTCCGGCTGGGAAGATGCCAGCCTCTACATAACCCCCCTCTGGCTGGAAACATGACAGCCCCAAGATAACAGAGACATTCCAACCCCAATATAAACTTCTCCCCCACACAGAAACATTCCAAGCTTGTGATAAGCCCCCTCACCCTAAAACCAATATATACTCTTAGTCTAAGAGAAAGAGCTCCTGACCAAAATTGGCCAGAAGCCCCTCTCAGGTTTTTTCTCTAAAATAAACCTGTCTTTGACTGTTGAGCCTCCTTTCATGTTTCTTTCCTTTTTCTTTAACCCTTACAGTAATAATCCCCACATGTTGTGCGAGAAACCCAGAGGGGCTTAATTTAATCATGGGCGAGGGAGTGGGTTTTTCCCAAGCTGTTCTCGTGATAGTAAATAAGTCTCATGAGATCTGATTGTCTTATAAAGGGGCGTTCCCTTTCACAGGTTCTCTTGTCTGCTGCTATGTAAGGTGTGCCTTTGCTTCTCCTTTGCCTTCTGCCATGATTGCGAGGCCTTCCTAGCCATGTGGAAGTGTGAGTCCATTAAACCTCTTTCCTTTATAAATTACCCAGTCTCAGGTATGTCTTTATTAGCAGCATGAGAACAGACGGAAGAGACTAATACACAGCCCAAGCTAAGACACTATATATAGCACCTAAGCCACTTGTGTAGCATTTAAATGTATTAACTGTTCATCCGTTTTCTGCATATCTACATTACCTATCCTCTTGCCTGTTTTTTCACCCATGTTATTTTCCTGAGCTAGGCTGGCTCTCCCCTTCCCTGAGAAACTTCACTCTCAGAGGGACAAAAAGTAAAGTTTCTTTTTTCCTAGTCTTTTCCCACATTTTTCCTACTAACTTTACATTCTTTAAACTCCTACAACACTTAATTTGTACTACACCATATAGCACTTACTTGTATAAACACTATTGAGTGTGTACTTTTCACTTTGCGACAAATATCTGTACTTTATTATTATTATTATTATTATTATTATTGAGACAGGGTCTCTGTTGCACTGGCTGGAGTGCAGTGGTGTGATCTCAGCTCACTGTAGCCTTGATCTCCCGGGCTCAGGTGATCCACTTCAGCCACCCTCATAGCTGGGATTACAGGTGCATGCCACCACGTCAAGCTAATTTTTTGTATTTTCAGTAGAGATGGAGTTTGCTACGTTGCCCAGGTTGGTCTCAAATTCCTGGACTCAAGCAGCCCACCCACTTCGGCCTCCCAGAATGCTGGGATTACAGGCATGAGCCACCACGTGCAGCCCATGCTTTCATTATTTTTTAAAATGTTATTTACTTTTAAACATCTTGTGTCTGCAATGAAATGATAAACTCTTCAAGGGTGGGCCACATATTGCATTTTTCCACATATCAGTGTCTCCCAATATTTTTAAATGCCTGAGCCCAACTCATAGCAATACACATTCTCTATTGAACTCATGATTTTTCTTCAAAAGTCTAAAAGTCATATTGGTCATTTTTGCATGAAAGAAAACAAAGAAGTGTGTATTAGTCTGCCTTGGCTGCCATAACAAAATATCACAAGACACAGCGACTTAACAGATATTTATTTATTTTCTCACAGTTCTAGAGTCCAAGATCAAAGTGCTGGCAGGTTTGGTTTCTAGTGAGGCTTCTTGTTCTGGCTTGCACACAGCTGTCTTCTTGCTGTGTCCTCACATGGCCTTTCCTTTGTGTGTGTGGAGAGAGAGAGAGGAGGGAGAGGGAGGGAGGGAGAGGAAGAGTGAGAGAGAGATAGGGAAGGGAGGGAGAGGGAGGGAGGGAGAGAGAGAGAGAGACAAGGATTATTTCAGGTGTCTCTTCCTCTTTTTATAAGGGCATCAATCCTATCAGATTAGGGTCCCACCATTATAATCTCTGAAACCCTTAATTACCTCCCTTAAGGCCCTAGCTCCAAATCCAATCAGGAGTTAGAGCTTCAACATAAGCATTTGGTGGTGGGGGGCACAATTCAGTCCAAGAAAAACTATTTTAAGTAAAAACATATTTTAGGTCAGCATGTTAAAAATACACTTTGACTTTTCCCCAAACTTAGTGACTCACACTATTTAGTTAACTTTAAATTCACTATGTAAGAAAAAAACATGAATTACTGAGAAACAAATTTGAAGAAAGACATTTCACATTGAATTTTAGTCCTGAATGTATAAAGTGAAAAATGAATTTTAACTGTGTGTTACAGCATTAAAAGTAGACAAAAACTGCTTTCATGACCTGATGTTTAGAATTCTTGTATTTATCCTTACAGATCAATCAATTTGCTTTCGTAACTTTTGCTTCTAAATAGTAAGAAAAACGATTCAGGCTGCTGCTTACAAGCACTTTCCCACAAATACCACAATGTAGATCTTCTACCCAATAGTATAACACGCGAATTGGTTATAATTTTTACTATATTTTCTTTTAACATTGTATTTTGATATCATAAGTGCTGTGTGAAAATTTTGATCAAAATGCTATATAAAGATCTAGTAAAGGGGTGGGAGCAGTGGCTCCTGCTTCAAGTCCTAGCATTTTGAGAGGACCAAGCAAGAGGATCCCCTGAGCCCAGGAGTTTGAGGTGGCAGTGAGCTATGCTGGTGCTACTGCACTCCATCCTGGGCAACAGAGCAAGACCTTGTCTCAAAGAAGAAGGAAGGAGGAAGGGAGGGAGGGGAGAGAGAGAAAGAAGGAAGGAAGGGAGAGAAAGAGAAAAAAAGGAAGAGAAAGAAAAGAAAAAGAAAGCAAGAAAGAGACCTAATAAAATTCTTAAGGGAAACTGGAAGAATTATCAGTTTCAAAATTCTTACCACCTTCTGGATTTCAACATTAGTGTTCCCTTAGGAGCACTGTCTTTGCTGCCTTTAACCAGTGGTCCATTCCATGCAACAAGAAGAGAGTAAAGGAATGCCAGGTGACAAAGAACAGGAACGATTTAAGATTGTCATAATAGCCAAAACCAACGCTGTGTGGTGTTCCACTGAATCAGACAAACAGATCAAACAAATGAGCTATAAGCACATTCCCCTTGTCTCCACCAAGCCCGATGCTGTTCACTCAGTGCTCACTCAGAGCTCTGTTTTATATGTTAATGGGAAATACTAGACACATAAAACAGCACAGATAACTATTTTTTAAATTACACTGACTCTAAAGGGGTTGGAAACAAAAAGGCATAAACCATAATAATTGAATTTATATAAAGTTCTGGAATAGGTAGAACTAAACTATGGTGATAGTAAACAGATCAGTGGATGCTTCTTGAAGGTGGGAGATGGATTGGGTTGGTGCTCAAGGGAACTTTCTGGAATTTTTAATAGACATTTGTTGAAAGTGGTTGAATAGCACACTTATGATCTGAGCATTTCACTGTATATATGTACACCTCAAAAAACTGAAATATATTTGAAAAAAGGAAAGAAAAAGAAGAAAAGGCAACCAACCAGTGAGTCTGGAAGATCATATTCTTTCAAACATTTTTCATTAATTTGTCTCCATCCTCCCTAACATTTTTACAGTGTTTTTCATTTTAGCCATTCTGGTGGGTATGCAATGGTATCTTATTGTGGTTTTGGTTTGCATTTTCCCAAGGACTAATGAAGTTGAATACCTTTTCATATGTTTATAGGCCTTTTGGATATATCTTTTTGAACTGTCTGTCCATTTTTCTCTTTCTTTCTTTCTTCCTTTCTTTCTCCTTTCTTTCTCTCTCTCCTTCCTTCTTTTCTTTCTTTTTCTTTCTTTCTTCTTTTCTTTTCTTTCTTTGAGACAGAGTCTTGCTCTGTTGCCCAGGCTGGAGTACAGTGGTTCAATCTTGGCTGACTGCAACCTCTGCCTCTCCAGTTCAAACAATTCTCCTGCCTCAGCCTTCCGAGTAGCTCGGTTTATAGGCACCCACCACTAAGCCCGGCTAATTTTTAAAAATATTTTTAGTAGAGACAGGGTTTCACCGTGTTGGCCAGGCTGGTTTCTAACTCCTGACCTCAAGCCACCTCAGCCTCCCAAATTGTTGGGATTACAAGTGTGAGCCACCATGCCCAGCCTCTGTTTTTCTATTGTATAAATACACACACACACACGCACACACACACACACACACACACGCACACACACACACACACACACACACACATATCTTCTCCCACTCTGTAGGTTGCCTTTTCACTCTCAATGGTGTCTTTTGATGAACAGATATTTTTAGTTTTAATATAGTTCAATTTATAGATTTTTCCTTTATGTTTAGTGTTTTGTTGTCCTGTTATAAACTTTTTGACTACTTCAAGGTTGCAAAGATGTTCTCTTATTAACTTTTAAAATATAGACCAACATCCAAATGAAATGTTTATGACATCCAAATGTTTTGTTTATGATGTGAGGAGGGTCCAAATAAAATTCTTTTCCCATGGAGAGACTCAAATGACGTAGCATTATTTTGTGGAAATATCTTTTCTCCATTGGTTCGTGTTCTGGAACAGTTGTAAAAAATGAATTTTATGTCTATATATCTACTTACACAAATGGTTAAAAACTCTACATATAGTTCTGACATTCTATTTTCATGCAATACTGTTGCCACATTGGCCTATTAATGGCTGCATATAATGCATATATGTGCATTATATAGATGTACTGTAAATAATTAATTTTCTTAAAGTAAACATTTACAGTATTTCCACTTGGTCACGAACATTTTGTCCAAAGTGAGTGCCAGTTGTTTAATTATTTCCTAAGGACAGATTGCTAGGAGTAGGAATTGCAAGTGATCTAGCCACTTCGGCCTCCCAAAGTGCTGGGATTACAGGCATGAGCCACCGCGCCTGGCCAAAATGCATGTATCTTTTTAACTTTTGCCTTCTGGGCTAGGTGGCATGGCTCATGCCTGTAATCCCAGTACTTTGGGTGGCCGAGGCTGGTGGATCGCTTGAGTCCAGGAGTTCCAAACCAGCCTGGGTAGCATGAGGAGACGCCATCTCTCTAGGAGGGTCACTTGAGCCCAGGGAAATTGAAGCTGCAGTGAGCCTAGATCGAGCCACTGCACACCAGCCTGGGTCAGAGTGAGACCTTGTTTCCATAAACAAATAAATAAAGTTTGCCTTCCGTAAGGTTTATAATAGCGTTTTTCTCCCATACACAGATATAAACCTGTTTCCCCATAGTCTCACCAACAGTGGCCATTATCAATGTTTTAAATCTTTGCTAAACCGAGTAAAAAGAAAACTTACTTTTTTCATTTCCATTCTTGTCTAATAATAGTTTAAACAGCTTTGTATATCCTTATTGGCTATTTGTTTGACTTTTTTTGTTTTTTTGGGAAGCCTGTTCTAATCTTCGCTCGTTTTCCTTGTGGGGTTGTTGGACTTTTACTTACTGGTTTATTAAGCAACATAATGAATATATATTATGTCATGTAGATATAAACAATCTTATCTCGCATTTCCCTAGTTTGGCTTTTAACCTCCTATTGTCTTTTGAGCTGCAGTTTTAACCCAGTTTGTACAGGAACTGACATCTGTCCAGAAGGGCCTGAAAGCCTTTGGGGACAGCGGCCAGGTGGGCGGAACCAGCACGTCCTGACAGACAGGTTTGCCCCGCCCCTTCCCTCCACCTCTTCGGGGGCGGGGCAAACAACGCTCTGCCTGCGCCCACCGCTTACGTTGCCGTAGTGGCCGGGGGCGGGAGGCTGGCGCCTCTCAGCTTCTGTACCCCTCAAAGCAAAACCTACGGAGCGGAGGCAAAGCGAGGCGCGAGTCGCCGGCGTGCGTAACGTTTACGGACGTGACGCCGGCCCGGCCTACAGGGCGCGTGCGCAGTGGGGACTGGAGAGGCCCTGGATCCCGTCGGCGGCTGCGCGGCCTGGAGTGCGCTCGGTTTTCAGGTGCTGCGAGGGCTGGTCTGGACAGCCTTCCCGCGCGCCACCTCCCTGCTTTGCGGCTGGAGGCGCGGCGGACCCAAAGGAGCTACCAGCCCGGGAAGCAGCCCCGGGAGCGGAAGTGCAGAATGGCTTTCTCGAGGGAGTGAAGTGCAGCCTACCCTGACCCTGGGGCGCAGGTGGGCGTGGGCGAGGGTAATCCAGGCCTGGGTAGGAGCTCGGGCCCTCCTTCGACTTCCCAGCCTAGGTAAGCCAGGGGCTGGGACTGAGTTTCCTCCAGGTCAGGGACCGGGCCTCTAGAGTGGGGTTTGGAATTCACTTCCACTAGGTGAAATGAGATCTGGGGTGCCCCGGCCCAGAGTCAGCCCTGGATTCTCACTGGCTGTTGTTTTCACAGCTGCTGGTAGGAGGAGTTGGCGGAAGCACTTGAAACTCCCTAAGTGTTGAGAGGTAAAAACTGTTGGTGACATCTTATGGGTTTTGTTTTGGGTTCACGAATTTTACAAGCATTTCCTTGGGCTGGGCTACATATCTGCCTGCTTGAGTTTGCCATATAAAAATGGTAATAGCAACCCACTTAGCAGAATTATGATGCCACAAAGCTTGATGGAGGCTCAGAGGATCATGTACTGGAAAATTTTTCCACATACGCTGTAAGCCACATGCTTTTTTTTAAGTCATACATTTAAATGCTTGAGTGAAGTTGAAATGCACTATTATGACTCATATTCAGAACCTGAAAAGAGAGGTGCCTTTTGTGCTAAGTGTGATATCCATTCATTTATTCAGTAAATACTGAGTGTTTACTGTGTACCAGGCAATATCTAACTTCTTGGAATGGTCTATGTGTAAACAAAACAAAGATCTCTGCCCTGTGGAGCTTACATTCTAATTTAGGGAAGACAAATAATAAATAGTAAACATAAAGAAGTAAATTATAGGTTGGAAGGAAATGAGTACCATAGGAAAAAAATACAGCAGATGAGAGGCATGGGGAAATGCAAGATGCAGTCTTAACTAAGGTGGGCTTCACTGAGAAAATGACATTTGAGCAAATACTGGAAGGAGGTAGCTGTCCTCATAGCTGGGGAAAGCGCATTCCAGACAGAGGGACGAGCAATGCAGAAAGACTTTTGGCTTGAAATGTGTTTGGTGCCTTCAGTGAACAGCAGAAAGGCCTGTTTGGCTGGAGAAATAAGTAAGGGAGTAATAATAAGAAATAGGCGGCAACACAGCAAAAGTACAGTCAAAACGGTGGAGTGTCTGAATCATTTAAGTTGTCCTCATGTGAAGGTAATTACCTATTACCTTAGGTAAGATTTCCCAGCTTAATTACAGCCATTAATTAGTATGTGAAGTTAATGACTAAAATTAGACTTTTTCCAAAATAGAATATAGATGAGAGCGAAACATGGTTGCAATTTCCGGCAAGCACAATGTGAATTAAGACAGAGGAGCTTGTTATAAAAAACTTTTATTTGCTCTTACTTAAGATTTTAGTGAATGTGGAAACACCTCAATTTTGTCTTCCTTTAGAAATTTGTCTAAATATAGTTCTACCAGTAAAAAAAACAAACAAAAAACAGGCATCGTGGCTCACACCTGTAATCCCAGCACTTTGGGAGCCCGTGGTGGATGGACTGCTTGAGCCCAACCTGGGCAAGAGAGCAAGACCCCATCTCTACATTTTTTTTTTTTAAGTCCCTGGATATGGTGGTGCACACCTGTTTCCCAGCTACTTTGGAGGTTGAGGTGAGAGGATCCTTTGAGACTGGGAGGAAGTCAAGGTTGCAGGGAGCTGTGATCTGTGCCACTGCACTCCATCCTGGGTGGCAGAGTAGGACCCTGTCTCAACAAAAATTTTTTGTATCTTAAATATAAGGTGGCAAACAGATGACTAAGAAGACACCTGTTACTTCAGGGAAATGACAAACTGGTTGAGTACACTTGCAAATAATTTAAACATAAAATAAGAAAGAATGAAAAAAGTGTGCTAAAAGAGTAATAGAAAGTAGATGCTAAAAGAAAAGTTATCTGAATATTATTTTATGTATTATGGCAGTAGTCCCTTTTATTTCTCATTTTGTCCTCGAACATCTGCTTTTCTGGGATGATGATGTGATTGTCAGTTTTTTCACATTTAGCAAATTTAGATTTTTTGGGAAAATCATTTGTAGAATGCATTGTATGTGCTAAATAAGTGCAGAATTTATGAACTAAAGCATCTATTGATTAACATTGCTCTAACAGGTACCATGTAATACTCATTGCTCTTGCTGCTGGAATTTGTAATTTTTCCAAAACTAGGCCATTAAGCCATACTTCTCATATCCTTTTTCCTCTTCAGAAGACGGATATTTCTGGTTTCTTTGGCAGTGTTGACTGCCAGAGTGTGTAGAGTGACTACTTGTAATTTGTATATTCAGTAAGCATATTTCTTCAGTATAAAATGCTGCTATCCAAGTGTTAAGAAGTTTTAGTGGCTAGAAGAAATAATGATGTTTTATGGTGGAAGTGTGGAGCTGTCTGAACCATGTAAAAGGCAGGAATCTGTAGTTTGAGACATACCAGGGTAAATTATTGGTCAGCTTCTGCATCAAGCAGAAAAAGGCTAACCACTCAAGAACAACACAGTTTACAGGCAGTATCATGAGCATTAGTTGATGACCTGTATAGGTAATTGGTACCACGAAGTGCATATCTTAGAGAATGAAATCTGGACAGAGGATGTATTCAACAATCCTACCAGGGGAGTAAGTGGCTGGTGGCAGGATCAGTACTGGGTTAGGGTGCATGATCTTCTACAGGAACTAAAACAAAAAGTCACTTGTTAGAGCTTGAACACAGGTCATGTCCAGGGATCAGTCTCTAAGGGTATGTTTGTTTGAGGCCATGTAGGTGTTGTCACAGCGGTTGGTAGTGAAGAATTTTGGGGAGGAGTTAGATGAGTTACTATGATAGTAAGAGCTGTCATTCACTGGTGATTATTCTTTGTTATATGTTGTTTACTTGCTAGTATGTTTTATCTTCTTAAAAAATGATATGCCGGCTGGGTGCAGTGGCTCATGCCTGTAATCCCAGCACTTTGAGAGGCTGAGGCGGGCGGATCACGAGGTCAGGAGATCAAGACCATGTTGGCCAACGCGGTGAAACCCTGTCTCTACTAAAACAAAAAAATAGCTGGACATGGTGGTGTGCGCCTGTAGTTCCAGCTACTCTGGAGGCTGAGGCAGGAATTGCTTGAACTTGGAAGGTGGAAGCTGCAGTGAATTGAGATTGCGCCATTGCACTCCAGCCTGGGCGACAGAGCAAGACTCCGTCTCAAAAAAAAAAAGAAAAGGCCAATTTTTTTTTTTTTTTTTTGTAGTGAGAAGAAACCAAATCCCAGAGATAGAATTTACCCAAGGCTGCTTATTAAGCCATAAGTAGCAGAGCTGGAATTTTAACCCAGGTCTTGGAAGCCTTTACTTTTTCATTATTCCAAATTACCTGGTTATATGACAGAGTATGCTGCATGAGCCTTCCCATTTTCTGGAGTTTGTCATGAATGTGATCATATTGGCTGCTTATGAGATTTCACTCACTAATACATTTGATTCAATTAATTATGTTTTTCTTCCTAGATTTTAATTTGATTTGAAAATGAGTAAGTGCAGAAAGCCGCCAGTTCAGCAGCTAGCAAGTCCTGAGTCATTCAGCCCAGATGTTCTTGCTGAGATTTTTGAACTCTTTGCCAAGAACTTTTCTTATGGCAAGCCACTTAATAATGAGTGGCAATTACCGGATCCCAGTGAGATTTTCACCTGTGACCACGTTGAATTTAATACATTTCTTGATTTGAAGAACTCCCTAAATGAAGTAAAAAACCTACTGAGTGATAAGAAACTGGATGAGTGGCATGAGCACACTGCTTTCACTAATAAAGCAGGGAAAATCATTTCTCATGTTAGAAAATCTGTGAATGCTGAACTTTGTACTCAAGCATGGTGTAAGTTCCATGAGATTTTGTGCAGCTTTCCACTTATTCCACAGGAAGCTTTTCAGAATGGAAAACTGAATTCTCTACACCTTTGTGAAGCTCCAGGAGCTTTTATAGCTAGTCTCAACCACTACTTAAAATCTCATCGGTTTCCTTGTGATTGGAGTTGGGTAGCGAATACTCTGAATCCATACCATGAAGCAAATGATGACCTCATGATGATTATGGATGACCGGCTTATTGCAAATACCTTGCATTGGTGGTACTTTGGTCCAGATAACACTGGTGACATCATGACTCTGAAATACCTGACTGGACTTCAGAATTTCATAAGCAGCATGGCTACTATTCACTTGATCACTGCAGATGGGAGTTTTGATTGCCAAGGAAACCCAGGTGAACAGGAAGCTTTAGTTTCTTCTTTGCATTACTGTGAGGTTGTCACTGCTCTGACTACTCTTGGAAATGGTGGCTCTTTTGTTCTGAAAATGTTTACTATGTTTGAACATTGTTCCATAAACTTGATGTACCTGCTAAACTGTTGCTTTGACCAAGTCCATGTTTTCAAACCTGCTACTAGCAAGGCAGGAAACTCCGAAGTCTATGTGGTTTGTCTCCACTATAAGGGGAGAGAGGCCATCCATCCTCTGTTATCTAAGATGATCTTGAATTTTGGGACTGAAATGAAAAGGAAAGCCCTCTTTCCCCATCATATGATTCCTGATTCTTTTCTTAAGAGACATGAAGAATGTTGTGTGTTTTTTCATAAATATCAGCTAGAAACTATTTCTGAGAACATTCGTCTGTTTGAATGCATGGGGAAAGTGGAACAAGAAAAGCTGAATAATTTAAGGGATTGTGCTGTACAATATTTTATGCAAAAATTTCAACTGAAACATCTTTCCAGAAATAATTGGCTAGTAAAAAAATCTAGTATTGGTTGTAGTACAAATACAAAATGGTTTGGACAGAGGAACAAATACTTTAAAACCTATAATGAAAGGAAGATGCTAGAAGCCCTTTCATGGAACGATAAAGTAGCCAAAGGATACTTTAATAGTTGGGCTGAAGAACATGGTGTATATCATCCTGGGCAAAGTTCCATTTTAGAAGGAACAGCTTTCAATCTTGAGTGTCACTTGTGGCATATTTTGAAGGGAAAGAAACTGCCAAAGGTAAAGTGTTCCCCTTTTTGTGATGGTGAAATTTTAAAAACTCTTAATGAAGCAATTGAAAAGTCATTAGGAGGAGCTTTTAATTTGGATTCCAAGTTTAAGCCAAAACAGCAGTATTCTTGTTCTTGTCATGTTTTTTCTGAAGAACTGATATTTTCTGAGTTGTTTAGCCTTACCAAGTGCCTTCAGGATGAGCAGGTTGTACAACCCAGCAGTCAAATAAAGTGCCTGCTTGTGGGCTTTCCCACTCCCCATAATATCAAAATGCGTCTACCCTTGGAATTTCAACTCTTAGACTCAGCTGAGCTCACGACTTTCAGCTGTTCATTGCTGCATGATGGAGATCCTACGTACCAGCATTTATTTTTGGACTGCCTTCTACATTCATTGCAGGAGCTTCATACAGGAGATGTTATGATTTTGCCTGTACTTTCTTGTTTCACAAGATTTATGGCTGGTTTGATCTTTGTACTCCACAGTTGTTTTAGATTCATCACTTTTTTTTGTCCCACATCCTCTGATCCCCTGAGGACCTGTGCAGTCCTGCTATGTGTTGGTTATCGGGACCTTCCAAATCCAGTTTTCCAGTACCTGCATAATGTGAATGAATTGTTGAGCACGTCGCTCAACTCTGACTCACCCCAGCAGGTTTTACAGTTTGTGCCAATGGAGGTACTCCTTAAGGGAGCATTGCTTGATTTTTTGTGGGATTTGAATGCTGCCATTGCTAAAAGGCACTTGCATTTCATTATTCAAAGAGAGAGAGAAGAAATTATCAGCAGCCTTCAGTTACAAAACTGAACACGTTCTTTCTGAGATTCAACTTTATGACTTCATATAATTTACTCAATATTGCATCCTGTTGTTCTGTTAATTTAAAAACCTTTTATTTTGGGGAAAGGCCAATGTTTGCATCATTCAAAGTCTCATTAATTCTGGAAAACTCTCCATTCTAGTCTCTAAGATATACACACCCATAGGCATAGAGCTCTTCCATGTGGCGGAATCTATGCAGTGGTAGATATTCACACTCTAAATATGAGGTGTGTGTATGTGTATGGGTGGACACAGCCATACTTACATTTGCAGTTTAGTTGGTCTTAATCTGCCTAAGATTTGCATCTGTGTGCTTTCATTCAGATTAGTTTTTTTTCCCCCAACCAGTTTCCTCTTAGGGGCTAATGCTGTTAATGAATTTTCCAACTAATTTTCTCTCATTGGCTAATGTTGTTAATGAATTGATAGAGGTAATTGATGAAAGGGAATGAGTGACAGTCACTGTTCAGCAACAATGATTTCCGTTAAACCATCAGTTAAGAATTTTAGGGAATTCATCTCTCCAGATTCTTGAGACATGCCATTCATTGCCCTTAGGCAATTGACCCTATTTTCTTATGTGGCTCAGATAAAACTAGCGTGCTGTAGTGTGAATCTTTTACTGACTACACCATCCAACTAACAAAAGATAACAGGGCAGCTTTAAGCCAAAGATCATGTTTAATCAATGAAAAATTATTTGTTGTATCTAATGGACACCTGTATCATGAAAACTTCATTTAGCAATGGTATAATAATTTTTAACTTCCAGGAATTAATCTGTGAATGGAATGATTTTTAAAAATTTTGAGATAGTGTTTAGTCTCATGTTGGGAACACATGAATGTGAAGAACGTAGTGAATACTGAAGAAAACTTTCAGAATCATGATTCAAAATTTAAAATTTTTAATCTTTACTTTCTTTTTTTCAGTATGAAAATAGCACTTTACCAAAAGATTAGCCCTGAAATGGTTATTTTGCCAGTTGTATTTGCAATGTAATGAGTCTTTTTTATTTCTTTCGTATTTGCAGTGTAATGAGTTTTTGTGGCAGACTGTAGTAAGCAATTTTTCATTATCTTGAGGTTCCACAAAGTAGAGAATATTTATATTCTCACATGTGCATTTTAAGCACTTTTGTTATGTGAAAATAGATGTATTTTATGATGCATTTGGTTAATAAAAATCTGAAAATTTTCATGTTCCTTGCTATTTTGAATTCTGTTATAGATTCATGAATAAAGTCATTACTAGAGAGATTTTGTGTTCATCTTTTTTTAAAGGGAATCATGGGAGAAGTTAAAAATACAACTTGTAAACAGACTTTTTTTTTTTTTAGTGCTTCATGCTTATGCTGCAATTTGGAATGGGTAGGGACTGGAAACAGACATTTTTAAAGGGAGGTTTGAATAAGAGTTAATGTTCTTTCATTTTCTCTGATTTGCATTCATTATAATTTGGTCCTTAATATTGTTATATTTATGGAAGATCTACTTCAGGAAAGAAATTGAATACTTAAGGGGAGTTGGGAGGAGAGTGTACAGAGGCCTTGAATTAGATTTTTGAAGTAAATCTGACTTCCTACTGGAAGCAGGACAAATTTTATGGAAGCAATTCCAGTTGTATGATGATGGAGTCTGATAGAAAGTTGATACCAGGAGGAAAAAAAAAGACCACTCTTGGGAAAACCATTTTGCACTTAATAGTCTTTATCCCTTGCTAAGTGGGATTCAGTATATTAATAATAACGCAGTTTGTTTTTACTTATTTTAACTATTTGATAAGAATGACGTTGAAAGCATAGGTCTAGATTCTAGCATTATGACTGTCTTTAAGCCCCTCAAGTAAGTATTGAATGCATAGTGTTATGTTTTGTTTTTTTGACACTAATCTGTATTGGAGTATAGAACATGAGTATACTCAAATGTATTTTGCTTTTTAATATGGCTTTTGGAATTAATTGCTCAGCTGACTTATTGGATTCAAATTGCTTTAGAGGTTAGATGTGACTTGAGGAAGGTTCACATTGAACTGGATGTATTAATAGATGACAGGTACTAATGATTTATATGAATATCTCAGAGAAAGAGGAAAAATGCTATGCAAAAGATGAATGGAAAAGTAGAAGAGAACAGTTAAAGAGATGAGAGTGTGCATGTTTTACCAAGGTAGACTGTTCTTAAAAACATTTTTTTTCCACAGGTTATGAGATTTTTAATTTGTGATGTCTATTAAACAGACATCGAATTAAGTTTCATTTGTAATCTGTTTAATTTGAACAAAACATACCCTTAATATAAGTATTATACTCTTTTTTTTTTTGGAGACGGAGTTTCGCTCTTGTTACTCAGGCTGGAGTGCAATGGCGCCGTCTCGGCTCACTGCAACCTCCGCCTCCTGGGTTCAAGCAATTCTCCTGCCTCAGCCTCCCAAGTAGCTGGGACTACAGGCACGTGCCACCATGCCCAGCTAATTTTTGTATTTTTAGTAGAGATGAGGTTTCACCATGTTGACCAGGATAGTCTCGATCTCTTGACCTCGTTATCCACCTGCCTCGGCCTCCCAAAGTGCTGGGATTACAGGTGGCAAGTGTTATACTCTTAAAATGATGACAAATTGGCCGGGCGCGGTGGCTCACGCCTGTAATCCCAGCACTTTGGGAGGCCGAGGCGGGTGGATCACAAGGTCAAGAGATCGAGACCATCCTGGTCAACATGGTGAAACACCGTCTCTACTAACAATACAAAAATTAGCTGGGCATGGTGGCATGTGCCTGTAGTCCCAGCTACTCGGGAGGCTGAGGCAGGAGAACTGCTTGAACCCAGGAGGCGGAGGTTGTGGTGAGCCGAGATTGCGCCATTGCACTCCAGCCTGGGTAACAAGAGCGAAACTCCGTCTCAAAAAAAAAAAAAAAAAATGATGACAAATTATTGTATCTACGTGGTACAGATATGCAAGACCTGGCTACAAATTTGTTTCCCACATAGTTAACATTGAAAAGAGAGACGCATTTATTTGATAATAGGCTTCCCCCACCTTGAAACAAAACTGGATAAAACATTTCAGGCTGATCTTAGGAGCAGAACTCACTATAAAACAAAAATTTCAATATTGAAACAAAATATGAATATTTTACATTCAATTTCCATTTCATTTTTTAGGGTTGGCCTGATGGGCCAAGTAGCAAGTAAACTCAAAGCTTGATACTACATATGGTAACTCATAGTATGTAGGTATGTTTTAGGATGTGTAATTAAAATAATCCTCAATGGATATATAATGAGTTGTTATTTTGAGACTGTAATGCATTTTTTAGCTTATATAAAGTTGCAGGCTTTGAATAAGGAGTTCTCCCTTGCCCTGCCCATTCTCTTATTGTCTGTTTAATATTTGCTTTTTCTTTGTTGGCCAAAACAGAAATGCAAATAACTTATTTTCATAACCGTAAGTTTATACTGGAATGATTTGGGAGGAGGTGAAGCTTCTTTATGACCACAGATATATGAAAGTGCATTATTAGTGAAAAGATAAAAATACTATATTATAAAAATGTCACTAAGCATAGCTAGCATTTAATTCCACTCAACCCAGCCTGTATGTGATAGCGTGACCGAGCGGTCTAATTTTACTCAACTAAAACTTTTAGTCCAATCTACTTGTGTTCACATCAAGGTTGTGTACTCATTTATAAATTGTATCCATGATAATGTTTCTCTGATATTTTTTCAGATCTTGATCTTTGTGTCTTTTCAGAGTGATTGTATCAACTAGGTGTAATCATTCTGTGTTCATTCATACCAAGTGCAGCACATCAGTTTAGGCTGTTATGGGACATGTAGTATTATTTAATATTGCAGCCATATTTTAATTTATGGCTTAGATTGTTTTAAGGAAAACATTTGTAAAGATTTTTCTTTAAACTATTTGTGTTTATTACATTGAAATATTCTTATCTTTGTGGATAAACATATTTTATGTGTTTCTGCATCTTTTCGCTATTTAAGATTTTGCCTCAACACCAAATTTATTTTACTGGGCAAGACAGATGTGTTTTTTCTAACTACTTTGGAGGGTTTCTGTTTTGTTTTCGTTGAATCCCAGGATTGAAAAATCTGTGTCTATAATAGAGTAGCTGGGAAAATTCAAAACAAGCATAAATATTTTCGAGTGGCTTTCTTTTTAGTAGGGTAAACAATATTCCTGCAACTCCAGTCATGTTAATCTTTGTGGAGCTATTGCACTTACTGCTTTCATCATTCAGTTTGAGTATTACTATGAGTGATCTTACACTGTTATGTCTTTTTTCATTATTTCATTTTTTTAGGATAAATTTATCAAGCAGATGTGCTTATTGTGAATAAGTACATGAAATGTACTTACTTTGTATGCTATATCATCAATATAGGTATCTACAAAATGCTATTTGATTTTGTTTTTATTAGAGAAAACCTTCAGACATAACAAAATTAAAATGATAGAACCACCTCCACCCCCACCCCACGTACCTGCATCCAGATTTTGTACCTATCAGCATTTTGCTGAGCTTGTTTTACCTGCTACTTCTTTTCTTGGAGTATTTTAAATTCATGAAACACATACCTCTACATACATACATACATACATACATAGAAATACATATGTATCTTTAACAGATAAGCAACTTACCACACCTAACAGTATCACCAAATACCCAGTTCATGTTTAATACCCGTTTTCAATATCACCCAATACTCATTTTCCATGTTGTCTCAGAAATTTGTTTTTATTGTTGTTTTTCAACTAAGGAGCCAAATAAGGCTCCTTCTGTTTATTTGATGTCTCAGGTCTCTCTTAACCTATTTAGTCCCTGTCGTGGAGCCCAACCCCTGCGTTTTGTTTGCCATGCCATTTAAACTGCTGAAGAACTGGTTATTTGTCTTGTAACCTTCTTTATTATCTGAATTTGGCTGATTAGTTATTTGTGATTACTTTTTAGTTGCATTTCTATGCCACAGATTCTCATGGATTGGTAGGTAAGTCTACAGAATTGATTGCTTTTGGCAAGAATAGTTCATGAGGGTGGTGTGTACCTCCTTTCCATCACTTCACAAGCACAAATTGGCTAGGTGCCCCCCTCAGTGATATTAAGGTTAATCAGTTTAGATATTATCAACCTCATCCATTAGTTTTCTATCAGTCTTTCACTTAATAGGTTTAGCATCCATTGAATATGGATACTACCTCTATTTATTAAGGGTTGCAAACTGTTTTTATAACCATGCTTTTCTGTATTAACTGGATTTTTATGAAGATGAACTCATCAACTATTTTTTTCTGAAGTAGTTTAGGAAAAGCTGGACAAATGCTTAATTTCTTTAACCCTTTATCAATTTTCACAAAGATGAGTTTGTATCTTAGCAACCTTGAAAGGTGACCAATGAGATTTCTTGGTTGTGGTTGTTTTTAAACTCTCTTTAGGAATATGTGGTTGGTTGTATACTGGATATATTTTCATCAATTATGACTATTCTTACTTGAGATTCAGATCACTCAAAAATTTGGCTTGGTGGATAGAGGAAGGACTTCTTCATGTTGATGCCTTTGTCATTTTTTAAAATGTAATTCAACAGTCTGATAGCTTTCACACACTCTGGCATAATATTCGCCAGTTTCATTGGCTATAGTGCAGTTGATCTCAAAATGCTGGGCCTCAAAATTTAGTATCTAAATAATTATCAAGGAACCCAAAGAGCATTTTTTTGGGAGTTATATCTGTTGATATAACTCATATCAGGGTTTAATAACAGACAAATTTTATTAATTTTAATATAACAATGATAAAGCCATTATATGTTATAAATAATTTTATGAAAAATATTTCAAAACAATTTAGTGAGAAATGTGATATTGTTTATATTCTTGCATATCATTTTTATGTCTTTACAGTAGACAGCTGGATTCTCATCTGATTCTACATTCAATTTGTTGTAATAGATTGTTTTGGTTGAGATATTTAAGAAATTATGGCCTCATATAAATATGAAGTTGAGAAAAGGAGTATTTTAATAACCTTTTAAGGTAATTATGGATTTTTCTGATGTTACATCAAAATTTGACAGGTAATAGTTTCTTAAACATTGGTTGCAATGAAGAATCAAGCTATATTATGAATTTTTTGGACTCTTACACTAAAAACCATTGGTCTGTCTTGCACTTTGAATGGATCATTTACCCATATGTGATTTTTTTTTTTTTTTTTTTTTTTTGAGACAGAGTCTCACTCCGTCACCAGGCACCAGGCTGGAGTGCAGTGGCGCGACCTCGGCTCACTGCAACCTCCGCCGCCCGGGTTCAAGCAATTCTCCTGCCTCAGCCTCCCGAGTAGCTGGGACTACAGGCGCGCGCCACCAAGGCCAGCTAATTTTTTTTGTATTTTTAGTAGAGATGGGGTTTCACACCATGTTGACCAGGATGGTCTCGATCTCTTGACCTTGTGATCCGCCCGCCTCAGCCTCCCAAAGTGCTGGGATTGCAGGCGTGAGCCACCGCACCCAGCTCATATGCAATTTTTTTTAACACCATGAATTTGCCATTTAAAAATTACTGGTTCACT